>JAQGBT010002080.1:0-26410 GCA_034698585.1 Disparrhopalites patrizii
TCTCTCTCTCTCTCTCTCTCTCTCTCTCTCTCTTTATACTTCCAACATTTTCCTCTTCCGATTCTTTCGTGAACAACGGGAGGAGGAGGCCACAAATGGACGCACACTCACACATACACACATTCACACGTTTTATTATTATGGCATAACACAAGGGTGACAGACGAGGGGGATGCACGGGGATTCCTTGGATCAATTATTGAAGAGTTTATGCAAAAAAAAACAAACGGTTTTGGGAGGTAGAGAAGAATTCTTTTAAAAAAACGTACACGCGTTCACAGTTTATTTTGTAATAATCCAGAGAAAAAGAGGGTTACCGTTGACTTCTGGGGGGGACCCTATGTACACACATGTACAACAACACTGAGTCAAGGAGTAATATTTGGACGAAGGGGACGGGAGAACACTTATAGGATGTGTAGCTTCTAGAGTTCACTAATTGTATCTCCCCCCACCTCAAATAAAAAAAAACAGGAGTGAACAATGGAGAGAGAGCCTTGTCAGCACAAGTACTAGGTAGCAAGTGTGTGGTAATCAGAATGCACACACGGAAAGGCAAAAACTTTTTAATTTTTTTTTTTTTGTTCCAAAGGAGGAGACGATGAGCTCCAACAACTCACCGCTTCAATCAACCTCACTCAACTGATTGTGACCACTGAGTGACTAACTCAAATCTCAGGCCTTCCTCTTCATCTTCTTCTCGTTTCTTGGTGCGCCTCCGGCCACCAACCTCTCTCTCTCTCTCTTTCTCTCTCTCTTTCTCTCTCGCTCTCTCTTATCCTTCTTTCTCTTTCTCACCCAAGAAAAAAGGAACATCCTGACATTGTGTTTCCTACAGCCTAGTATGAATGGCTGAATTGCCCAGAATACCTAATCCTGGTTACCTACCAGTATCTGAAGGGTATAGTAGTTCCAAAACGGTCTAAGTCCACTGGAACAAAGTTTAGAGGAAGCGTAAAAAAAGTGCGGCGGATACAATCCTTTGAGATAACGCATTCAATTTTCAGGTCAAATTTTGAGGTGGTTATAGTGATATTTGATCAGGGGTCATAGCGAGGAATTTGTAGCTTCTCGTCGTTCAAGTGTCAAAGTTGACCAAGTTCGTTGTATCTTAAATGCAAACCTGACTACCGGGTTTTTGATGAATCGTTTCCAAAGTTCAAAGTTGACCAAGTTGACCAATGGTTTCAGGCGGCGCGCCTTATCTTATCTATGGACAAGGTAAGGCGCGCCGTTTGATAGCATTGGTGGCACTTGATCAACTTTGAACTTAAGAAACCCTTCTGTAAAACCCCGTTAGTCAGGTTTGCATTTAAGATAAAACGAACTTGGTCAACTTTGACACTTAAACGACGTTATGTTTGTTAGAGTCGATTGGTGAAAAAACCACTTTCGAAAAATATGGACTTAGTCCCGTTTGACTCTATACCCTTCATATGTAAAAGGATTAAAAAATTGTTGCGAACCCCGAAAATACTGACCCAGTTCTTTTCTATGGACAGGGTGCCAAAAGAACGTCTCCCCCACATTCCTGTCTAAACCAATAATAGTGGGTTGTCGATAAAAATTCCTTAGTTTTATTGCGGATCTAGCCACACAAAAATAAAATTCTAATCCAAATCAGCGTGAATAGACAATATGAAAATTTACCGGCTCTCTCCGATTTCAAGAAGTGTGGCATGGAATTGTCAGTATTTGAGTTATATGTTTGAGACATATTTGTTTTGGTGGGAAATATTAAATATAATTTTGATGTTCCTGAGCGAAGTGTTCGTAATATTTCTAAAATTGTCCTTATCCTTACTACAGTATAAAACCCGTGTCAGGCTTCGCGACGCTTCCGTTTTATTCGCAAAGATTGCAGCAAATGCAAGCCTGGCGACACCGACGACAATATAAAAATTATTAGAGGAAAAATCGTAGAGGAAATTATTTTATGTTGTCGTCTTTGTAGGGCTTCCTCCCTTTTTTAGTGCTGATCAATCCCGTAAAATTCTTTGAAGAAGCTTTATTATATGTTTTCCCAGTATTTGGTTTATATTTCTGAAAAACTAATTGAATTTTCATTAAATTCAAATTCATTTAAATTCAATTGTAGACCAGTAAACCCGACGGCTCCAGGGAAAATCACAAACGAATTACGATCTGAAACATTTTTACTCCAAAAAATGCAACTATGTTTTCCTCAATTCCTTGTCGAAATAAAAACCATTGAGGGATTTTTTTCAAGATTCACCATTAAATCTGACACTCAAAACAACTACAGATATACCTACCTATATGGCAACAAAGCCTTTCTTTACTTCTTAAACATTTAAATGAAAGATGATAATGTTTGCCTTTTTACCAAATTCCCTGTGCCCTTTTTGCCGCAATGGAACTTAAAATCTCTCGGATGAGTATATATCTATTAGCATTGCCATGAAGCAACTAAAATCTCTTGGATGGAATACAACTGCTTGCATTGCCATGGAGCAACATAAATGATAAAAATCCGAGGACGCAATAAGGGAATGAATCCTTGGAAGTCAAACTCTTCCCGAGTCCTCTTAATACCTGTGCATCCACATGTTTGCCTATTACAATACTACTACAAGCCAGTCCCTTGTAAAATGATGGAGGTAGAGAGCGAGAAAGAAGAGAGAGACAAACATCTTTTTTGAAGGTCTTGCTCTTGCTGCTGTCTCGTTGAGCATACAATATACATAGGGAAGAACGGAACTCTTTTATTTTTTTTTACTGGGTCAATTCAGATAAATTTCATAGTAAAAAAATACACTTCTGTTATGTACTGACTTTTCAGCCGTTGTACATGAGTATACATGATACAAGTCTGCAGACTGGAAAATATTGTGGAATTGTGGATAACATCTTTCCAGTCTTCTCTATCTCACTCTTACGTCAACCTCCAAAAATGCTGCTTTTTTCATAAACTCTCTCAAAATATTTCTGGCAAAGAGGAAAACAAAGGAAGGCTTTTTATTAATTATTACGCTTGTTCAGTTAGCTTCTTTTAGAGCCAGTGCTCAGAAAAAAAAGGAGTTTCAAATAAGATGGTGACGGGCAAAATAAAGATGGGCTCTTATTTCTTAGCCTTCAGCTCCTGTCATCCATCATATGCTGTCCAACCTTTTCAACCCTTTGGAAAAATACAACTTCCATCTGGAGAAGTGAAGCTGACATCAAGAGAAGAGCTGCGTATTTTACACGAAAAAAAAAATCGGCAATGCTCCCCACATTTTACCTTTGCAAATGCAATTATCTCAATTTTACCATATCAAAATTAACTCCCCAATAGAAAATAATACAATTTAGTGTACTGTGTCAAAATAATAAAAAACCAAAATATATTGATCAGTTCCTAAAAATAAAACAATTATTTTCGGAGTTCATATCCGCGCATGAGCCAGCGTAACGGAATGCATACTTTGGAGAGGAAGATTAGATCATGAAGGTATTAAAAGGGAAATGTCTTGAGAGTATTTTTTGTCTGTGTTTCGTTCCTTGGATAGCATCTTCATGGTCCTTCTTATTCTGGACCATTCCTTGGCTCATCCTTTTCCTTCTCCTCCCCAGCTTCTTTTCTTCATCTGTCTTTGTTCCAAGTTTGGAAACTGGAAAGTATGTAATGAATGCAGTGGAAGGGTTCAAAAGGAACGTCTTAAAACGTCCAACTCATGGACAACCACCAGATCGACCAAGGGAGAGAAAGAGAGGCGTTCTCTTCTTGGTCAGACTTAGCATTTTCACCATTCGATTATAAAGTAGAATTCCCATTTATTTATTACTTTTATTTTTTAAATCTAATTTTTCAGAACGTCCTGCGTGGTCCATTTTTTTTTGATATACTCAAGTTTCTAATTGGTTAATTTCCAAAATCAAACCACATGCCAATTATGATTATTAATTTTTTTGGTGCGGTATATACATTTGTTCATACAAGACACCACGTCTATGCCGGTAAGAGTGACCTATTGACGATTTTCAATTTTTACCGGAGGGAAGAAAAGATTCAACTCCTTCAACGTCCAGTTATAGTCCTGAATATTCAGATTGGAGTGTCTAAAATTACTTGGTCGAACAAGGCCTGAGTAGTAAGCACAAGAACATAGGCCACCATCACAAGTTTGCACAAAAGATTATATCTCCAAATGTAATAAAACGGCAGTAAAAAAAACACGAAAAGGAGTACAGAGGAGAACTGAGGCACGTAGAGAACAGGTGAGCGGCAAAAGTAGTCGGGTATAAAGAAGAAATTGGGGTGTATATGAGGGACAGACTATTTGGGAGCAACAAGAAGGAATATTGCCCAAGGGGTGGCAGGTAGATATATTATCTTCTGTGTGCGAGCGAGAGAGAGAGAGAAAGAGAATACGGAAATGAGAGGATGGTTAAAGAAAAGGTTTGTAATAATAATAATAATACTGTAATCCTGATCATACCTCTGGGATTGAGCCGAGGTCAAGGAGACAAAGAGTGAGAGCAAGTGGAAATCAAGAGGAGGAGAGATGAAATTAGGAGTACGTTCACGGGAAAAGTACAATCTCCAGGAGAAGGCTGAGAGGGAGAGAGAGGGCTACGGGGTGGGAGGGCTTGACAGAGACAAATTTGTGGGAGATTGTGCAAGGGCTATGGGATCAAAAGAAAGCAGAAAGAACAAGCTCACCTCAATGGTTTGATGGGGAAGGGATGAAAAAAATAGTGAAAATGATACACGATCTTGGTGGGGATTGGGAAACAGAGAAAGAGTGACATGGGAAAGAAGTATAAGCACAAAGAGAATCAAAGGCAAAGACAGAACCAAAAGAGGCAAGGGAGAATGACGCAGAGAAACGAGGCAAGGGAATGGTGTAGAGAGAAAACACGATGTGACGTACGCGGGGAGACGAGACAGAGAAAGAGAGGCAGGAGAGAGTAAAGGAGTCGAAAGAGACGAGAGAGAGAGAAACAGGAATAGTAAAGAGAGTCACAGAGTGAAAAATGTACACGGATAGAAAGATATACTACAAATGGCGAAAGACATTGATACTACGAAGAAGAAAGAAATATGTACAACGACAGAGAGGCAGTTGTAAGAGATAGCTAAAGACATATAGAAAAAGCAGAGGAAAAGAAAGATTGAGACAGGCAACGGGAGAGAGCAAAAAAGAGAGATAGAGAGAAAACAAAAAAGAGAGACAGAGAAAAAACAAAAGAGAGACAGAGAAAAAACAAAAGAGAGCGAGGGAGAGAGACAGAGAGAAAACGAAAGAAAGGAAGCCAGTGAGAAGAAAAAAAGAGGTAACGAGATGGAAAAAACGAAACAAAGAGGCAATGATAGACAGAGAAAGAAACAAAGGAAAAAGGCAACGAGAGAGAAAAGCAACACTGGCAATGAGAGAGAGAGAGAGAGAGAGAAAAAGAAATAAAGAAGCATCAAGAGAGAGAAAAAGAAATAAAGAGGCATCGAGAGAGAGAGAGAAAGCAATAAAGAAGCATCGATAGAGAGAGAAAAAGCAATAAAGAAGCATCGATAGAGAGAGAAAAAGAAATAAAGAGGTAACGAGAGAGAGAGAGAAAAAGAAATAAAGAGTCAACAAGAGAGAGAAAAAAAGAAATAAAGAGGTAACGAGAGAGAGAAAAAAAAAGAAATAAAGAGGTGATGAGAGAGAGAAAAAAAGAAATAAAGAGGTGATGAGAGAGAGAGAAAGAAAAGGCAATGAGAAAACGAAAGAAAGAGGCGACGATAGAAAAAAGAAAAGAGACAACGAGAGAGAGAAGAAAAGAAATCAAGAGGTAACAAGAGAGAGAGGAAAAAGAAAGACAGAGGTAACAAGAAAGAAAAAAGCGAAAAAAAGGTGTGAAGAGAGAAAGAGAGACAAGGAGAGCTGCATACAGGGAGAAGAATAAAAAGACTCGGAACGAAGTGGAAAGGATAATGATAAAGAGAGTTAAGATGCATGCAGTGGGAAAGAGAGAGACTCGCAGGAGACAACGGAGACAAAAGCATATATCTACAAGATTCTGGTAGGAAACAAGCATAACACTCTAACAAGGGGTTCGAGGTCAAGGGAAGAGAAATCTATGGATGTGAAATGTAAATTGAGATGAATCTTAACGAGAAATGGGTCAAAAATTAGTGAATGACATTTTCAAGCAAATTAATGAATAAGTATACTAATATATGTATGTACAGACATATATGCAATAAATACTAAAAGTCCTCCATGTTCTTCTAACCGTACACATTTGGCAGGGCAAACATTTTAAATTGGTTCTTACACAAATGTAGCTCCGTAACGTGGACACCGCAATTAATTAAACAACATCGATCCTTTTCTAATGCCAGCTTTTTGTCCTGTAAACTGGTACCAGAAAAAATTGGTTTTCAGACCCAAAAAAATGAAAGTGGTTTATATTAATATTTTTGGTGTGTGGAAGGGGTACAAAGAGAATCGAAAATAGCCACCACAAAAGCACAACACCTTGTCTTTCCCTGTTTTTTTTCTTTTACACCTTCGTTAAATGACTGTTGCGAGGGATGAGCCCGTGGTTTTGCCTGCTCTTAAGTACCATCAAACCTTTCTGTCCCTTGCCCAAAGCCATGTTGTTGAGAGGTTTGAAAATAGATGAAAGCCACTTATTATTTTTACTTTTTACCTTTTCCGTTCAAAGTTCACTTTCTTGTCTTTCAGATTACCGTCCTGAGTTTCAGGAGAAGAAGAAGAAGAACCCATATATATTTTCCTATGAAATACATTGATGATACATAGCCCAGGGCTTTTACTATCACACAACTCTCCTCAAGTGATTGCTGGCTTTATAATCAGCGTGCAATACCTTTTCTTTTACTCCATTTTCCCGCTCTTTAGACTCTAACCCCCTTCTTACATTCTGTCAGCTAAAGGATCATCTACATGCTTGTCTCTTCCCATTTACTACTCATTTATTTTAACGGATGAGATTCAACCATTTTTTTTTATCAGCCACTTTTTCCCCGTTACAATTTCTAGTACCTCAACCAATTCCCTCTTTATTCACTTGGCCATATCATCCATGCACATTTATTAGTATTTGGGGTGATACCTCATCACAAACAAAATATGCTCATTTCGTACCCCTGTAGAAGGCAAGGAATCTGAAGTAGCCGCATATGCATTGCTCTCGTTCAATGTCATTTCCCTTTATTAGTCATCAACTGCAATTCTGCAAGTACACAGATACGGACACAAAATACAGTCAACGCGCGGAAGAAGAACAAACCATAGAGACAATAAGAATTTCAGGACGTACCGGGAAATTAGTAAAAGGAATTTTTAGTGAGTTGAGAAAGGAATGTATACGAGACAGCAATAGTCCGAGAGAAAGAAAGAAGGTAAGGCTCGAGGGAAGAAAGAAAGACAAAAGTAAGTCCGGTGAAAACGAAGGGGAAATAGAAAACCAACAGGGAAGAGAGACAAAAAACGAAAGGGACAGATGGACCAAAAAAAGGGAGTGTAGGCAAAAAAAAAAAAGAAAGAAAAAAGAGACGATATTGCGGGGGGAAATAAATAAGAGACGATATTAAGGGGGAAAATAAAGAAAAAAGAGACGATATTGAGGGGGGAAATAAATAAATAAGAAACGATATTGACGGGGAAAATATATAAATAAGAGACGATATTGAGGGGGGAAATATATAAATAAGAGACGACATTTAGGGGAGAAATAAATAAATAAGAGACGATATTGAGGGGGGAAATAAAGAAAATTGAGACAATATTGAGGGGACAAAATAAAGAAAGTAGAAACGATATTGAGGGGAAAAAATAAAGAAAATAGAGACAATATTGAGGGGACAAAATAAAGAAAGTAGAGACGATATTGAGGGTATAAAATAAAGAAAAGAGAGACAATATTGAGGGGGAAAATAAATAACAGAGCGGGAAAATCCAAATCAGAGGGACACTATAAAACAGGGGGTTGGGAAGACAATAACCAGATAAATTAAGAGTAAAATGGAAAAATAATAACTGTCAAAAATACATGGAGATGGGAAAAACGATGAGAATCTCTCCTGAATAGAGAGGTGTAAGAAAGGAAGAGACGCAATGGAGGAAAAATTAAGGAGACAAGAATAAGTGCAAAAGGGAGAAAATGAGAGCGAGAGAGACAGATAGAGAGAGAGAGATGGACATAAAAGAGATGAAACAAAAAGAGAGATAATGGGAGAAATTCTGGGAAACTGAGAAAACGCTAAATGAAAGAGAAACAGGTAACCCTGATAGAAATGAGCGGCGCAAAGAGAAATTAGTGAGAAAGAGAGAGAAATAAATGAAGGGGGAAAGTGGAAGAATGAGAGTGATGTGGAGGAGAAAGAAAAACGAGATAAGAGCTACGAATAATAGAAGGAGGTAAGATTCCGTAGAAAGAGATGGAGAGAGAAACGAGAAATCATTTATGCAAAAAAAAAAAACTGTTTCACAATTGGTATTTACGATATTGCTGGGGCCCCATTCATTATTTATGTGTTCCATTTCCATGAAGAAAAAGTAAGTTACACCGACAGAGCAGAGATGAGCAAGAGAGAAGAAAGAGCATTCACACTCTACGTGACAATACAGGGCTCGCTGTCATTTATCAGTATTTACTAGGAACTCTGCTATATGACTCTCGATGTTCTTCTCATTCTCGGCACCTTAGCACGAAATTGTGCACATTTAACTGCCCATAGATAATAAACATTATTATTATTATTACTACTACTATCCCTGCCTTCCCCCGTCACCGCTTCCATTCGCCACGGCAGGGGTTTTATCTCCGTATGTTGAGCTTGTATATGGGGGAAAGGCACCATGTAAAATAAAAGTGTAACATAAAATGGTGTGAAAAATGTGTTTGGGATATTATTCATATATGTATATGCACATACCTACGTCCATTGCTGTACAACCACCTTTCTTCTACAAGGTTAACGTGAGTAATTCAAAAAAAATTGGGAGAATAACTATACATACACGGAGTATGTATATTTCCTTTACGATTATTATTGCTCGGAGAAGAGGTTCTCTCGTGAGAGGATGCGTGTAGGAGCGGAAAAGGGGTGTAAAACAAAGACAAGAGACGAGGTAAGGAGAGAAGTGGTGGAATTAAGGAAATAAAAAAAAACGAGGGTCCGGAGTTTTAGAAACAGGTGCATATGTACACCTACAGAGACGTCTCATTTACGCGCATGTATATGTATATCTATACAGATTTACTGGGATGAAACTTATGATGGACTGATCTTTACTTTTCCCCCTTGTGGCTGTTGTTTCCCAAAATTAATTTCAAGTCTTCAAAGAATGGTTATTATTATTACTGATATATCTTTCCCTCTTATTGCCCCTTGTCTGTCTCTCCCACTTTTTTTCTTCTTTTTTACTCTTATCCCTTTCTCTCTCCTCTTTTCTTTGTTTCTCGTCTCTCTTCAATTCTCTGTTTCTCCCACTTGACTCTTTTTTGCCGGTTTTTTTCATTGTCTACCTCTTTTTTTTGTCTCGCTTAATTTCCTTTGTGTGTCTTCGGCTCCCTTGTCTCTCTTTCCTTTATTCGTTTCTGCATTCGCCTTGTCTCTCTTTCCTTTATTCGTTTCTGCATTCGCCTTGTCTTTCTTTATTTTCTTCGTTTCTGCATTCTCCTTGTCTCTCTTTACTTTATTCGTTTCTGCATTCTCCTTGTCTCTCTATATTTTATTCGTTTCTGCATTCTCCTTGTCTCTCTTGATTTTATTCGTTTCTGTATTCGCCTTGTCTCTCTATATTTTATTCGTTTCTGCATTCTCCTTGTCTCTCTATATTTTCTTCGTTTTTGTATTCTCCTTTTCTCTCTTTATTTTATTCGTTTCTGCATTCTCCTTGTCTCTCTATATTTTATTCGTTTCTGCATTCTCCTTGTCTCTCTATATTTTATTCGTTTCTGCATTCTCCTTGTCTCTTTTTATTTTCTTGGCTCTGGATTCTCCTTGTCTCTCTTTAATTCCCTTGCCTCTCTTTATTTCTCTGGTTTAGTTCTTCTGTTTTTCACTCTCGTCATGCCTGTCCTGGTTACCTCTTACTATTTTTTGGGCTTTATTTCTCTTACTTTCACGAGGTTTACTGTCATTATTTCTCCCTAAAATTGGATCTTTCTTAGTCTTTCTTCTACATATATTTACTATTTACCTCCCATCTTTCATGTTGCAATTGCTATTCCCCATGATTTTGCATCTCTCCATGATTTGTCTCTCTAGGTCAATCCTCACGATTTTGGTTTTCTCCTTCTCTCACCCGTCTCGTTTTTTTATTCCTATTTTCCCCTCCGTTTTAATTTTCATTGATTCTCCTCACATTTTCCTGTCAATTTGCTTTTCATCTTCTTCTGATGTTTGTCTGATTATTTTTCTTTTTTAATTCCACTATTTTTTCGTGTCTTATTTCCCTTTCTATCCTTCTGTCTCTATCTCTCTTGTGTCTATTCTTTTCCTCTGTATCCCTTTGCTGGTGCTCTTCCATGGACTGGCTTCTGTTTCTCTCTTATCTCCTCTCCTCGTCTCTCTCCAAAGCTCGACAATCTCCTCTCCACACATGAATAATGTGGCACACATCACACACGCACACACACGACCACGAAATACATTCCCTGCAGGGATAATTCTTTCTCCCCTCATCTTCTTGTTCGTATATAAACCAGCCAGAGTCAATTGCTTACTGTGTACAAGTGTCTACATTTGTACAGTGTGTCTGTGTGGTTACTGAAGAGGAGGCTAAATGGCCTCCAGCAAGGAATCAAAGAGGGATACAGTTTAAGGTGAAAACGCTTACTCACTCCATTATTATGTGGAAAGAAAATAAAGTCGCTTTTTTTTCTACCTCACTCTTCATCTCCTTAATAAAATTCAATCCTAATAAATCGATTATTTCAACTCGCCCCAAAGCTTTATGAGCATTCAAATCATCCACACAAAAAAAAAATCCTTAAAACTCCGGCATTGGTCTTAATTAGGATCAGAGGACCCAGACGGAGGTGAGGAGTACAAGGGAGACGTCGAGACGGCTCTTCTCCGGCTGTCTCGGCAATCTTCATTAACATTCAACCTTTAGAAAACATTCCCAATGGACGCAGTTCTTAATTAATTGCAAAGGAATGCATATTTCCAAATACAAGGATTTTTTAATTGAAAATTGAAATGCACATGGCAATAGTCAGTGACTGGTAGCTTATTTCCAAAAAAAATTATGGACTGGGGAAAGCAATTCGGAAGCTTCATACAATTGAGGACGCATTGCGTGAGCACCTGAGCACCCATCAAGTTCTTGAATAAACAATCCCTGATTAATTCTTTCTCTTATTAAATCCCTTTCTAACACTTGCCGGCCTACTCACACGAACTTCGCTGACGTGCCGGTTAGGCTTTGAGCCTCTTTCATTCCTTGTATAGCTATAAGACAAGGACAGGGGTTTTCAAGCCGAAAAATATTTATAGTACTACATACGGCTACTATACCCACGTTCTGCAGGAATTAATTGAAATTGCATTGTTGGTAGGTTACATAATGAGCGTTTGGTAAGCGATTCTGAGCGGTCAACAATGGAGGTGGTTATGAGGAGGGAATTTACGAATGCGCACCATCTGGCGAAACCTTTGCAAAGCCCCACATCTATCATCCTTGGCAATTGTTGTAAGCCGCTACTGTGCGGCTTCAACTTGGCCTTTCTCTCTCTCATTGTAGTTGCAGGGTTTTTAAACGTTTTTAAAAATAAGAATGATAATTTTATACACGTCCAACTTCAGCTCAGACATTAGCCTGAAGGAGTTATCCTTAATTAAAATCACATTACTAGCAATATGAAAATAATTTTTACCAGACAAAACGTGTAGAGGATATTTTAATGTTAACAGACGGTATGATCTTATTTTTAAATCCTTAATGAGATACCCCATTAATAGCTCTCAGCTGTAGCTAAATTGGTGCTTGAAACACGGGGTTAGAATTGAAATACTCTTTCTTTTGTAGGGAAAGAAAGAAAGGTCATGATCAGTTGAGTGATATTGACCGCAGTGGTGAGTTTCCAGAACAGTTCGCAGTTCACACAAGTGTTTCAGGCTAAATTTCAAAATTTTACTTCTCCTTATGGGATTTCTGCGAGGAAAAAGAGCCAGGATGGATTTTAGGAAATTAGCCATGAAATTCACACTAATCTTGTCTTCCGTCCTCATCCTCTCCTGGTGGCAGGCAAAGCCAGTAGGAGGGTCGTTCCATAAGAATTCCGAGATTTACAACATTGGCTGGATCTTCTCCATGCCCTACGACATCGGGAATACGCTCCGGACGCCATTGGGAGGTGTGCTTTTATTTTATTCGTCCATACTGACGTGTAATATTCCATATGTCATAATGTATTGGATGTCTATGAAAGATTGATACGTGCCAGGTTTTCGTATTTTCAAACTTGCCGGAGAGAAATTGCTATAACTTTTGTGTAATAATGTGCCAAACGGTAGCGTGGAATGAAAGGCCACGATTATTACAAGTAGAATGAGTGTGCCTAAAGGTGACATAGTTTCGAAACAAATTCATTTCCCCCAAAATGGGTCCAAACGAGCTTTGGTTCTTTTCAAATTCTAATGTACTGACATATCAATTACAAATCTATATGATTTTCAACAACTTCGAGGTTGTGTGTTGCTGATTTTTAAGGTGACTACGTGTTCGCATTATGATTGATACGGGTTTTCCAGAAGCTTATGTACTTGCAAACCATTGTAACAATATATACGGTTCCAGTAAACGATATCGTCCCCCTAAACAATATGATGCAACAATGCTACAAAATATGAAATGTCTGCTTCCCATGCAGAATTTTATTGTGGATGTAGGAAAAAACTTTCATCCCGATCCAACGATAATTGACCGAGTTATGGCGGTTTTTTTTTTCAACAAAAAATAATAATTTAAAATTTTTTTTGGTCAATTCTTGTTTGATCTTCATGGGAATATTTTTTCTAGATTCATAATAAATTTCTAATCATAAAACGCCGTTGTCCTATTTTGTACGGTTGGGAGAACATTAAAATCTTTGTCACTGAACCAAAAAATGGCATAGCTGTGCTTGGAATGGCATTCTCCTGGCATAAGCTGTGCTTGGACGGAACGTTTGTCACCTTTAGGGCAAGTGTCACCTTTTGGCGGCTTAACCTATCTATAAATCCGCAATGAATTTTTTACATAAAACCACGCATTCACTTATTGTTAGTTTGAGGGTGTATCTGGCTGGTGGCGCCGCGCAAAATTTCGCAGTTTAATTTTTATCTTAATATTTCTCTTTACCATTCCTACAATTAAATCGGAGAAAACTGGGGAAATAAAATATTATTTTAGGGCCATTGTCCTTGATTTTGACGGCCTGCCTCTCCGTCATCATGTTCTTTGGGTTGGCGGCCAGTCCCGTCTGGTATTTATTGGGCACCCCGAAACGCAAGTATCACACGGAAGATGCCATTCGAACCAAGCCTCACCTCCTCCTCAACCCCTCGTCTATTTCCGAACAGAGCCGATCTTACCCACACCCCTTCGACTTCTTCTGGGTCAGCCAATCCCAGCCGGAAGAACCCAGAAGTACTCCGGAAGATGATGATCAGCTCAATTACATTGACTCCATCTTCAGTTTCTTGCCCTCGTATGAAGAGCCTTGTAAGAAGTTACTCACGTGTCATGCCCACGGATTTCTCTCCATCCTACCCGCCTGGTCCCTTAAAACCTTTCGGATTTTTAGGTAAACATATTATACACACTAACAGTTCTTGCCCTTAAAGTATATTAGTGTAAATCTGCGCTTGCCGTTGGTGCTTTGGTCAACAAAATAGTCTTATTTTCGCAGCTCAAAGATGAAGGACATCCCCAGGGATTACCAGGAGGCCATTCACGTCGGATTAGAAGATCAAGGGAGATGTGCTCCTGTTTTTCGTAATTGCTCTTTGGGTTTGGGTGAGATTGCTCAGAAGGCCTTCTTCCACATCATTCTAGGGGATTTCCATCCCTGGTGGTAGTAGATTTGAGGTACTAATTTAGTTCTACCAAATACGAAGATGGGGAGGAAAAGTAGAGCCAAAATGTATTATATCAGTGTGACTAGTTTTATAAAGGTAAAAACAACTGTAAGGAGGATAGACGATAGCGGGAGACTTGGACAGGGAAAGAGAGAATGACGAGATACATAATTTTAAAATGCACTGACACAGAATTATAGACAGAAAAAAATGTAAAATATAAGCGAAAATTAGCGAGAAATGTTTTTAAAATATAAGCTAAAATTAGCGAGAAATGTTTTTAAAATATAAGCGAAAATTAGCGAGAAAAAAATGGACTGAGAGAGAGAAATACACGGAGACGAAAAAACATTTCACTGCCCACCTCTAGCTATATATTCCCGCAGCCGTGCAGGACAGAAAAAAATATGTAGATATCATATGCAAAATTATATTGCAAATCTAGAAACATACTATGGTAATTGATTATATGTATTACCTGTCACCAGAAAAATCACCGAATGTCGGCGTGATACGGAGATGATCACAAAATATTCCCAGCCACCGCGCAGCTGCGTGAGTTTCAATAGTACAAAAAAAAACATGTGGAGATGGGAACATAATATACTTGTAAAATTATACAATTAGAAGGTTAATATGGATAAACATTTAATACTCTCCCCATCTCCCCAACGATTGTCAAATAAATAACAATTGACTTAAGGCCCCGCCACTGCTTAATCTCGGTGGTATATAATACAGAAAAACAAGCTTCCTTTTTCAAGTGTCATATATCTGTACATATATCCATATATAATTTAAATACACCGCGTGATAAACCATCTATACATGCAAAATTGTTTGCAAATCAACAATCTCATGGATTTTCGTCGCAATAGTCAGTACTTTTGTGTCCAATGACCATCACAGATGGACCATGCAAATGCATATGGTATGCATATAAAAATGCGTATTTACTACAAGTGGATAAATGTATAGTAAATATTTATTTCGTTCAAGATTTGGTATTATTTCCCTAGATTTTTGCTATACACAAGCAGATCTGCATCATCTCCGTTTACTGGTCACATTTCTTTGATTTTTGTTTTATTGTTGTGAGGCTTTTATCACCATTTTATCATGTGTTACACAATGCATGGCTGCATGACCCTGTCAACTTTCCCCACGTCGTCAGTGCATGGATGAGTGCACACCATTGTTGTGGCTCTTATCCAGTTCATCAAACCCCATTAAACAAAAAGCCTTCACCCGCATACATTGCTATGCCATTGCACAAATTACGGGGCACCAAAAATTAAAAATAGGCTTTTTTTAATAGGCTTTTCCTACCCCAAAGCCAAACTCCGGATCGTGCGTTAATGGTTGTAAGGCATTTATTCTACGCCAAATTTTACAGTGTACGGCGGATCTAACAGAGAAGGTCTCATCTTGATCCAACAAGAATTGGCAAGGTGTTTTAGTTCTTTCGAGACCATTTTAAAGATCAGATTTTACAACGAACTAGCTTTTTTTTTGCTTCCCGGGATAGAAACAATAATTCTTCGTCGCCTCAAACTTCATTGCAAATCTTGTAAAACGCCTCCCGATGATTTTGATTGCCATAAGGTATTAAATATATTTTTAAAATGAATTTTTTTTACTGTTTATTTTTAAATTCAGTCATGTCATTAATATTTTTAGCAATTTTTGTACTGCCAACGGTTTTGTAATCCTCAGAGAAAATAATATCTTCACCTTGCCATCGAGCTTTCATTGCTGATTGTGAGTATTATTTTCATGAAAAAAAAAAACATTTTGAAAAGAAGATTCTAATGGGAAAGAGTCATGAAATCGTTCATAGGAGACGCTTTCAGTTCTCCCTCTTGCGACCTTCCTTTGAACAACAAAAAATCAAGGTGTCTAAAATTATTCCAAGATTACCTTAATGTGCCATTTCCTTTATAAATAATTAAATCAACTCAAAATTACACTCCAACAAAAATAATTTCCATAGCCAGTGATTATATGGCGACTTCTTCATGTTTATTACCAAAGAACATGTATGGGCAATTGTCACGCACTTGTCAAGTGAAGCTCCTGATGTTGCATTTTTTTATTGTTCATATCCCATTATACCACTCCTCCTTTCTATTTCATTCTTACCTTATTATTCACAGTATTTTTTGCATCCTTTTTTTTTAGCTCCTTGAGAAAAGTAAACACATTCGTCGGGGGAGTACATATTAAGGTACTTCTAGAGGATGAGATCTTGTCTCTCTCTTTCAAATGTGTGGATACGTCTACGTACCTTTTTTTTACACTCTTTCTTGAGTGTCTCATACCCTTGATCCAATTATTTTGCACGAGCATAAGAAATACATGCACGCACCTGTACTTTACTTGTAAGGAGGCAAATATCTACATTAAATCCCACCGTGCTCAGTACGCAGGACGTGCACAACACGAAGGAATTTATCGGCAAAGAATGAATGGAAAGTGACGATGAAAATTGGATGTGAGTGGGAAATCAGAATGTATGCACATCCATCAAAAAAGGGTTGCAAATGCAGAATGGATCCTTTGAACACGAGAGGGAAAAACATCCCTCTTCCCCTCCCGAGAGTGCACAGGAACACAAGCACGTGCCTATTGTAATTCAGTATAGAAACCCCAAAATGTTTTCTGGGTATATAGGGTAATAATAATAACTGGGGATGACAATAATATGGTATAGGAGAGGCAGGAGTCTGAGGGTGCACATGATGCATTGCAGAGGAGAAAGGAGGGTAGGAGGTGCACAAATCCTTCGTTCTTATTATTATAGAGGAGGCACACAATGTTGGTGGAGATTGTGTTGCTGGGAATATAAGGACAGGTATAAAGGTGAGCGTATGTGCGTATATGGGTACTATTACACAAGCCAAAATCTAGGATATTATCACACTTTTTACAAGGCATTTAACCGGCAATTTATAAGTGTATACCTATGGACTCGTGCCTGCAAAAGAATGTCAGAGAGAGAGAGAGAGAGGGAGATAGTGAAAACAACTGAAAACAAAAGCTGTAAAGACCTTACGAAATTCACATCCCCTTCCCAGTTATAATCACAAGTCTGCAAACAAAGTTTCTATTAAATTCCTTCAGAGCTTTCAGATTCCTCCAAGCCCTCACGAGGATTGGAGGTCTGTGCGAATCTTGGTGTTCTTCAGTCTTTGGCTCTCATAATCCTTTTTTTTTTTTTTCATTACGTGACAATCATCTATCAATCATAACTTTTGTACATATCATATTTACTAATGCTGCACAGCACTGCTGACGTTCATTGTGAGCTAAAATACGGAAATGAAGTGAAAGGATAAATGTGGTAAACCAAATCTGTTCTCCAGTTGCCCCCCGGAGGTTTTACGTCTCTCTTGTGAACGTCGGAGTTCGGGATTTGTAGCTTTTGGGTGGTATAACAGGTAAAAAAAACTATCCAAGTTTACATAAAATTAATGTTTAACTACCTAAGCCAGATATACATACTGGACATACCATACAGATATATATAAAAGATAAGCTCTAAAATATACGACTTGGTGTATATTTTTTTGCCAAAAATTCATATTTCTTTAACTGGCTTTTAATGACGGAAAAGAGAGCAATGAAGAGAATATTATTTGTCTCTGAATTTGTTCCTCATCCTTCATCAATTATAAAGCCCTTAAATTTTTTGCGTTTAAGAGATCTCACAAGATTTAATGGCTTTTCTCCGTAAATACCTTTAATTTCTTTTATGTATGTATTTCAAGGAACCTTTTATTATAAATATCATTTTTGTGAGTATTTTATGTTAACCAAACATTGCGAAGAGCTTAAGCCGTGAAATTGCACGTTCCCCCATGCAACAAGTGGTATCCGCATCTGATCAGTGTGGCTATCTTGCACCTATGTATAATTGTGTCTATGCAGACGTTCGTATATATGTTTATTTACATATAGAACAAGGCAAAATGAAAGACAATTTGAACAAGGAAAAAAATAGACAGGACATTGTCTCATTCCAGTTCACAAGCATAGTAGCAGAAGCAGAATTTCAGACACTTTTTATACATACGCGGATCCTTAGATACAAGAATAGTTTTTGCATGCCACATGAATTAACATGGTGGAAAATAGGAGATAATAATAGAAAAAAATGTTAAAATGAAACACGCGAGGAACTTGATTCATATTAAAAAGGATACTCCTGTTTCACCTATTTGTTACCTAAATTATAATTGTGAGTGATTACACAAGTTGGAACTGGGGAAGTTCCTCTTCAAGTTCCTTTACAATGTACTATGTACGTATACGTAAGTATATACAAAGGTATATTCAACATTTTATTAAGTTACTATACAAACATGAAATATTGTGCGTGAACGTTATGTAAAGATACCCTTGTCCCTGGTCCTATTTGAAATAATTTAACTAGCTTTAAAATTCTAACTCTTTACCTCGTAATACTCAAGCGTATTCACTTGCACTCCAAAAGGATTAATTCCATCACCACCCAATAAAGTTTCTCAAAAGCTTTCCACTTAAAGGGAAAATCCGATCAATTAACGGAGCTGTTACTTCTCTGCACCAGATTTTTCGTTGGGATTTTTTTAATTACGTTTTTCCAATTCAATCAAGTGTTACATTGGCACATTGCCCTTTTTATGATATTCATGCATCGGCACGTTAATATATGCCTGGGGTTGGGAATGAATTCATTGAAATGTATATTTGCCCAGAAAAGTTGCAACGTCGTTAAACAAGATCTTTTTTTTTCAACCTTTGTTTCCTTGTCCATTCTTTGTTTCAAAATCCAGTTGTCCTTCATCTCCTCCAGCAATTTGTTCACAATGCTATTTTGGGATCAACAAAACTCATTTGATCGTAAAAATGGCGACAAAGGGAGGAGGAAAGCCACAGTTTTTAATGACTTTGTTTGGGATTTGGGAATTTGCAAGTCTTAATAAAGAGCAAGGCCGCCATTCGTAAAAGAAATAGGTACGTCAATAATAAAGTCTACAGGGAAAAAATCTCATTTGAAACTATCCCGAAACCCATAGATTGGATTAGCAGTTTCGGAAACCCATAAATGGTAACCGTAAGCTTGGTGTGGTTACTTAACTGTACACGAATGAGGTAAATGCCACTAGAATCCAGCACTACTGCAAAAAAACATTTGTTTTACAAATATCAAATGGCTCCATAGCCATCAACCACCTCGATCTCCACCCTTTTGAAATATTTTGCTAACAATGCCAGGGGTTTGAAGGAAAAATGGAAAAGCATTGAACCCCTCGTATCAACAATGTAATTAAGGCGGAGTACGTCCTACTGGTGTATAAAAGTCCAAGTGATTGACTCTAATCCCAGTCATTCAATTCTAGAGAGTGTTGATAGTTTCACACGTGACACATGTGATATTTACATATATTTGCATGTATAAACGGTACAAGTATTCATCTGTGTTTCATTTACAGTCATTCTCGAAGCACTTGAAATGCATATAATTTTTGGAAATGACAGCTCAAGTACATTATATACATACACCTGTGGGAATCCTTCCTTCATCCTCATGACTTTTTTGATCCACCAGGGGAATTCTAATTGTGTGTCATTTCAGAGAGGAAAAACGTATTTAAATGCATATATAAAAATATTTATCTTTTCCTTTTATTGACAAGTTCAAGTACTTACGTTCACACTGGTACATACGTGAAATTATTCCCGGAATGATTGTCTTTCCATATCCGTTCCAACGGGCATGACAAAGGGATTTTCAGTTTGTTTTTGTTCTCGGTTCTTTCTGTTTCATTATGTCCCCATCATCCCTAATACAAGATCTATGTATGGATACAGTTCTGCTCCATCAGTTATAAAAAAAATAATGATGAATACAAGAATGCATTTGGGTGTTGTTGGGCCCTAAAATAATTATTAAACATTTATGATTTTCTGCACCCATCCGTGCATTCGTGACGAATGACGGCCGCATTCTTTTCCTCTTGATTTCCTCTTACACAGCATAACATTCACCGTAAGCTCTAAAAATTACGTGTGAGTTCATATCAAGAGCATGGATACCGATGAAGGTCATGGAAACTTGGGTTAAGTTCAAAATGCAAAATTACCTGCAAAATTCATGTACCATTTTGGTAGGACTTTATGAAAAAAAACTGTCCACCTAAAAAAAATATAGTTCTTTTACCAAAACGTGTAATAAGGTGGAAAGCCTTGGTCGGCGTAACGATAGCGTCTTCGTCAGAATAACTGCCAAAAATCCCCGCGAAAAAACTCATGTCGGAATTTTTCGGCCAAACTTTGTCACATGATAGCTCCCAGCGCAGGAAATCATAATATTGTCATTCCGTCGCTCTGCGACCACCTCAAGGAACACTGCCGCATTTTGCGTTTTGTCGTTGTTTTGGCCAGGGGACAGTCGCTAATTATTGGATTTTTATGTAATCCGGCGAGGGCACGTAACTCAGAATTATCTAAATCCAATCTTTTTATTTTCTGGATTTTCATATCCGTTCGCAGGAAATTTGTCAAAAACGGCGTTTTTTCGTCGATTAGGCCGGCGTACGGCCACTAATAATTGGATTGTCATGAAACCCGGGGAAAAACAGACCAGAAACAATATGTTTGGGTTATTAAAACACAAACTCTGGTCAGTTTCTGGTAAAAGGAGGCGAGCTTATTGCATTAGTGCATATTCCATGTTACGTATACCAACGTAGATTCACCACAAATTTTGCAGCTCCCAGATGCTCGTACTCAAGCCTGTTTAGCATCAATTCTGTTGACCGATCAGGAGGGACAATTCCACGAAATTTATAAAGCTCCACACACGTGCTCCAATTGCAGAGTCGCAATGCAGTGCAATGCAAACATAAATTGCATATTGGAATGGATTATTTGATAAAAAAACGCGCCACTGATTGACGCCAATTAATTCAGTGGAAGGATCATTATATAGTAATTTACTAATTCCCATTCACCCTTTCGTGGAAGCCTCCTTGAATGGAATCAACAAAAATTAAAAATACCGATTACGATAATGACCATTAACGTAGAATTCTTTCCAGGGAGGTTTAATAAAATGTTAGTCAGTAGCTCAGAATAATTTTTGGGGGCTTGTCCCTGCCGACGTCAACAAGCTTTTAGACAATGGAGTTATGTGAGACCGGAAAAATGCATAGGAATGCATGCTCTGTTGTATTTCTGGTCACTGTGAAATCATCTTCGAAAAAAGGGATGACAAATGAATTTTCAGTTTATTTACATATGATATGTATATGCACCTGGTTTTACGCTTAGGATTATTTTTGCTCTTACGATTAGTAGTATTTTATGTCTGCTTCCACTGCTGAAACTTCATTGTAATTACGTATGCTGTGTCACAATCGAGCTTGTCTACCTTGTAAAATGATGACAAAATCGAGAGTTGTAAAATAATGTTTGTATACAACCTTTTGTAGATAAAGTCGATCATTTTTATCTACTGTCTCTTATACCACTGTCACCCGTATGACGGAATATCCTTAAAATAATACAGGGATTGTTTTAGTATAGACATATTATATATATATACGACATACGTATATATATATATATTTAAGTATGAACTTAATTGAGATACCTTTATAGCTCAATCAAACTACATGTACATTACATGCCAAGCCATTCAAGTTAATTTGAACCTTCAAGTATAAACAAATTACAAATCCATGGCTCAACTACTATAAAAAAGATTGTAGCCACAATAAATTTCCCCATTATTAAATTATCTACGGTCACTTGCGGAGAACAAATTTCTCTACTTTTTTGGTTGAAGCCGCTGGAAGTTTTTTTTTCCCCTTTGTTTATTTTTCCTGTCCACTGTTTATTTTCAAGAACTTTACAATACCAACATCCCATTTAGTATTATCTTTTCCATTCATTCCATCCAGGTTGCTGTCCCTGAACACACACGGTTACTTGTTCGCAAAAAAAAATTTTTTTGGGGGCAAGGAGAGCAATTGCGAATGAGCGACCACACAAGCACATAAAGTGGGGAAGAATTTTTCTTTATTTTCGGGATGGATAATCCAGCGTTGGATTTAGAGAATGAGGTAAGTGCGAATTTTTTTAATACCATTTTTTTTGTGTATGTATCTATGTATAGAGTAGCTTCATTAAAATAAGTATACTCACAGAATTAGCTGTATGATTTATGTTGAAAGTAGCGACAGGATTGGCTACAAATTACTCCACATTAGTATGCATTATGCATTACTACAAAAGCCACTGTGTATTGACAATGACAAAGACCATAAACTTTGATCGTCAGTCCCAAGTAAATTTTATTTCATTCATACGAAATTATTGTGTGAAAAAAGGAGGTTATAAAAAATCGTTTTTTTTTTTCAAAACTCATCCTAATTCCTCCCTGGATCACTTCTTTAACCTTTGACCTTCACCCCCGCGGAGTTCTCAATGCTTGCTTTGTTCCATTTTATTCATTAATCCTATGTGCTCTTTTTGTGGATGTCCTTTTTTGTAATCATTAGCCAGTCTTGTCACATGAACAGACCCTTTCTTTCCTCCCACTAAGTTTGTTCTAATCAGTCATTATCCCATTAAATCCTTGTCAATTGAGCGCAGATGACATTTGTCTTCAGGAGCTATGAAAGTGTAATGTGCTGTCTCGATTAAGCAAAATGATGGCCTAATACATGACTTAATTATTTATGTGTTTACATTCAATATGGCTAAACACACATTTTGAATGAAGTCAAAACAATTTAAAAAACTGACCATCCATTCAAAACTTCCGTTAAGCCTTCAGATGAGCCCTGTATTGAATGCTGATTGGGATAATTAATTATCATCACATTTGCGATTCATATTCAAAGTAAATCACATAGATATACATGATGTAATGAGTCACTTTGTATTATGATTTGTCTGATTATTAAACTACTCTGGCACTAAGAAATCAATTGCAGAATGTGAGTGTTAGCAGACAGATAGGAGGGTTTCCAACGTTCAATAAATTTTGGGAAAGTTAGAAAAGTGGATGTAAAATTTAATTATTAATTGTGTGCTTTTATACAGCAGAACATCTCCAAACAGCGGAGATCGATGGAGAACGGTAACGGGGCTCTGCATCTGACGGAGCTAAATAAAGCAGAGATTAGGATACCGCCAGAGGAAGAAGAGGCCCACCGACAGAAGAAGCTCTATTACCAAATCAATGACATTCCTCCGTGGTACCTCACCATTTTCCTGGGATTTCAGGTACGCTAATGATCTGGGGTATTTTCCGGGAAAAACTAATTTTTAACACGTGCTAATTAACACGTGTTAATATATGAGAAACTACACGGCTCATGTAGTAAGAAATTGTGACCGTGGGACAGGATTTATAGAAAGTTGCAGTAAGTTACAAATTATTTTCCCCAATGTTTGTAGCATTACTTGGCAATGGCCGGGTCAACGGTGTCAGTTCCATTTATTTTAACGCCCAAAATGTGTATGGAGGATGACGATCCGGACAGAGCCAACATTATATCCACCTTAATTTTTACCTCCGGAATCATCACGCTCCTTCAGACGACAATCGGGACGAGACTCCCTATCGTTCAAGGTGGAAGCTTCTCCTTCATCGTGCCCGCCTTGGCCATTCTGGCCCTCCCCGAATGGCAGTGTCCCGCCCCAGAAGAGTTGAAGGCCATGAATGCCACGGCTAAAACGGAGCTGTGGCAACTCCGAATTCGGGAATTGCAAGGAGCCATCATTATTTCTTCCCTCTTTGAAATTGCTTTTGGGGCTTTGGGTGAGCATTGAGATGATTTTTTTTTTTTCATCATAAAAATTGTGGGACAGTATTTCCTTCCCTTGTCAATAGTTAATGTTATTTGGTCCAACATGATCCTCCCCTTTCCCTGGTAATTAGCCCTGTCCTTTTTCAGATCCATTGCACGCAATTCTCAATATGTCTATAGAATTACTGTGTATGTCAAAAATCACAATGTAATTTGTCATTTAGGGATCGTGGGATTCGCCCTTAGATTTATCACTCCATTGACCATTGCTCCGGCAATAGCCATGATTGGAATCTCCCTCTTTACTGTCGCCGGAGAGCATGCCTCCTCCAACTGGGGCATTTCTGGACTGTGAGTATTTACATAATTATTACTTATCTATATATATGATACCTAATTATCTTATTGTACTCCCTTTCGTGCGAACAATAGGAATGATTAGATAAATAATTACAAACAAAATTGTTCCAGAACCATCGCCCTCATCATCATTTTCTCGCAGTACCTCCGCACGTGGAAGATCCCCGTGCCTTTCACAAAATCCCCCAAACGGGCGGGAAGGAAGCGCTATCCTCTCTTCGAAGTTTTCCCAGTGAGTACACACATAATCTATAATTTATTGGTAATTATTTCCAACAGAACAATGAGCACAGCTGCTGGCCCACTTATTTATTTTCTGGAATCACCTTGTTTTTAATATTTAAAAAAAAAAAAAAATACGTCAGCTGTATAGTGAAACGCACGAGACAGAGGATATAGTCAGTGATATAATGTAGCCATAAACTGCTTTCCCACACAGATCTTACTAACCATGGCCCTTGTATGGGTTTTATGTGCGATTTTAACGGCCACCAACACATTAAAGGAGGGGGATCCGGCCAGATCGGATTTGAAAGTGAAGATTATCACACAATCACCCTGGTTCCGAGTCCCCTACCCTTGTGAGTTGCTCATATTATTTCTTACTTTGTATTACAGATAAGAAAATAACTCCTGCTAAGAGAACAAATGGCTCCTTCTCAAGGTTAAATAATTTTTTTTTATTTGTTTATAGTGCAATGGGGAATTCCAACGATTACAGCTGGAGCCGTCTTTGGCATGTTATCAGGCGTCATCACGAGCACGATCGAATCCATCGGGGACTACTATGCCTGTGCAAGAATTGCGGGTAATTAAATACTTTTCGGTGCTCTTTTAGCTCATGAACTTTTGTTCCTTGTTTGTTTTGTGATTTTTTTAAAAATTGTATCTTGTACGTGGGGGGATGCTCCTTTTTGGAGAAATCCGTATAGTATATACGTATGTGGATTTTGTGGATTTTAAATGTGTTTTAATCCCACGTAGGAGCACCCAAACCACCCACACATGCCATTAACCGCGGGATCTTAATTGAAGGCTTGGGCTGTGTCTTCGCCGGCTTGATGGGGACGGGGAATGGGACGACTTCGTACAGTGAGAATATCGGGGCCATGAGTGTCACGAATGTGGGCTCTCGACGTGTCATTCAAGCAGCTGGGGTCCTCATGATCTTGTGCTCTCTCATCGGGAAGGTGGGCTCAGTCTTCATCAGCATCCCCGAGCCCATCATTGGAGGGATCTTCTGTGTGGTTTTTGCCATCGTCACTGCCGTCGGTCTCTCCAACCTCCAGGGTGTGGACCTTAACTCGGCCAGGAATATTTTTATCCTCGGATTCTCACTCTTCTTCGGCCTGGTGAGCCCTTATTATGTGCAAATTACATGCATGTATACCTGTATACAGGGTGGCTCCACTTTCCTCTTCAAAAGGCTTAAGAGGGGAAAAAATATGTCAAAACGGGATTGTGGATTTTGTGGATATAGAAAGACCAATATTTGTGGATTTTTGCATCAGCCAGGAAATTGAAATGTGTTTTCCCGGGATTGTACAACTGTATTTTATACGTGTTGATAATATTATTTTTATCTTTTCCTTTCTTGTCATTTTCAGACCGTCTCTCAATGGATGCCGAAACATCCTGGTATTATCAACTTCGGAAATGACAGCGTCAATCAAATCTTCACCATTCTCTTGAGTACAGGGATGTTTGTGGCGATGTTTGTGGGATTTTTTTTGGATAATACTATCCCAGGTAGGAACAATGTGACCATTAATATCACATGGAAAATTTGTAAATACAAATACCGTGTGTATCTATGTAATATGTATAGCTATGGTAATATGTAATACCACTAGTCTTCACTGCAATGGGTGAGGGGAGGAATTGGAAATTCCATTCAAAATGTATTGCAACTGGATGGATTTATTTATTAATGTACTAATTAATGGGCTTCTGACTCATTTAGGTACAAAGAAGGAGCGGGGGATAGCCGAAGGATCTCAAAAGGGTTTCAACGAGGAGGAGGGCGAAGTGGAGAAAACCTACAATCTGCCATTAGTGATGAGTTTTATAGAAAGGTATGTTTTACCGTTGATGTATTTTTAATAAATTATTTCTCTACAAAATAATTATCTTCAGGGACTCTAAACATGGAACTTTTGCACAGGTGACTTTAATGTAATGTGTATACTTTTTTATAGGATAAAATTCTTGAGGTACG
>JAQGBT010002081.1:0-26410 GCA_034698585.1 Disparrhopalites patrizii
GTCCGTCGGATCATGAAATTATTAGCAACAGGAATGTCATTTTTCTTGCTTCGCTCAAAAAGCATTAGAAATACTAATACAAGTACTGGCATTTACTATTCTGATTTTTGCCTGCAACGTGAACGTAATCTTGCACATGAAACGCAAGTTGTTATTCTTAACTAACGTCGAGTTGACGTCTTCTAGAAAAGTTGTTAACATGGTTCAATCTTTCAAACCAGATTTTTGGCAGGGAAATAAAATGTACACAGGATACATAGAAAAAAAGCTGTTCATTCGATTTGTATGGATGAACACAATCATTGTTCATTGAACAACCAGGTCTCGTCACTGGCTTTTACCAACGCTTCATGCACTATACTCATACCTCATACGTACATGTATAAGACGAATATGCAGTACAATACATGTATAGTCTAATCTTGTCATCCTCCTTTTTCAAGCTCTGTACTTCCCGAAAAACTGCTTCCTAGTTATGGCGAAGCCTGAAGGAACTATCAGAGATACTCCTGCACTCATGGACTTGCTATGAATTTATGAGAGACTCAACATGGTGACCCTGCTAGGTACAAGCAAAAATATCAAGGCGAACTAAACTTGCCTGACCAGACCCACCCTTATTAGACAGACAGCTGGTGCCACGAAGAAACTATTCTGAATAATTCTGGAAGCATCAAATTCATTAGAAACCGTTGAAAACCAAGACCTTCCATAAAACCAGTCACTTTCACCTATTAAATTCGGAATATTTTAAAAACCCTGATTTCCTGGTATTGTCATCTTACAAAGTTTGTTATTACTATTTAGGGGTGACATTTTTCAATACCTTAAAAACAGCTGAATTACTACAAACTAACAATCCGTAGTTCCCAAGTAATTAATGGGGAAATTAATTTTGAATTCAGAAAACCTCCGTGTAAACAATCTCCAGATAAAACCGTTTACACTGAATACCTTAGAATTCCAGCCCTTCAAATTACACATGAAAGTGCAATCAAATGTGTTTCCAAAAGACAATGGTTTGGTTCATTTTGTTCAATTTCAGTTCTCCAAACACGGTCCAGAAAACTGAATCAATTTCCTATACGTAAAACTAGCCAAAAATGAAGAACTGAAGAACACTTCCGCCTGCTCGGGCAACCCCCTGTACACGCATTGCATAACCACTATCTAGGAAAAAGGAACTTTGCAATCAACAGTGCATCTCTTTCACGAACGTTAAGTTACCACAGTATGCTATCTGCGGCTGCAAATGTATGCACTGAAGAACAGTTTGCATTATATCAGCTGTAATACAGTAGTGTCCTATACAGCTACCTGAACAAGTGAGTTTATTACGATAGTATTATTATTTATTCCGTTAGCTATTGCAAGACGTAAGAAGTTAAAGAGACAACAGCGTGAACGTGAAAAGGCAAATTTCCTTAGAAATGGAAAGCATTGCGCTACATGTTTGAATTTCGTTAAAAGTGAATGTTATAATAGGCGAATATGCAACAGCAGTACATTTATAATATGTATAAGTTACTGAAAGTCATTTTTCGCACACATTATTTGTATTTTTTTTACTAACAACGCCCATTAGATACGGGTTTAAATTAAATTCTCACATCGAGATATTGATGGTAGAGAGAAAATCAAGTTGCTCTTTGGCTGTATCCTAGCATTGATTATTAACTGGTACATTCTTCACAATTCCATTCCAATTACATATGCATTATCTGTTTAAAACTCCGTTCTTGGGATGTAAACCAGGGTTAATACACAGAATTCAAAAGTTATTAAGTTATGGGAACATACAGTGACGTTTAGTAACTCTTAGTAAAAAGTTCGAAGGCATCGAAAAGACTGAAATACAAGTAATTCAATCGTTCTACAAGAATTTAAATATCACTGGCGTACAATTTCCAACATTAGGTTGACGTCTACCGGAACACAAAGCCTTTAATCCTTGCGAAGTGTGAATTTGAGGAACAAATTCTAAAGGTTATAAAATATTTAAATTAAATTTGTTGCTTTGCCCATGATGTGGTCTTTAAACCCGAAGAAATGGAAAAAAATATCAACAGTAAATGTGCTGTTAGAGACCAAAACACATCTATCCGTGGTGATTTCGTTTGAAAGTCATGAAAAAACCAAGATGGAAACAACCTAAAGGAAAACATAAACCACAGACAGAAAAAGAAACAAGCAGTCACAGACGATATAAAGGAAGGACCACAACCTCGTCCTCATCATTATCGCTATCGTCTTTACTATCTGCTAAAATACAAAAAATGTCTGTGTGTTAGTGTTAAGACAGACCCATGGTAGAAGATAAAAGGTAACAGCATCTTTATCCTAGCAGGGTCTGCGTCGTTTCTCCCTTCAAAATGACCTGGAGGCAATCAGAAACCCTAAAAGATTTGTGTGAAGAAAATACCTGGAGGCTCAACCCTCCGTAGTAAGATCCTCGTTCAGGGTCCTTGAACAAGTTGGATGAGTTGAAAATCAAAAGACAAGGTGCTGTTAAAGCATAGAAACGGTTAAGGGAACTCTCTCAAGCTAAACAAGATTGAAAGAAAGTAGTCGGGAATATTGGGCACCGAAAAACATTTTCCTCCATTCGACCAATTTAGAACAGTACGTAAGGATGTTCATACAGTGTATCGTTAATTTCGATTCTCATCCCCGTTGCACTCTCCCTCCGCTGCTTTATTCCTTTATCCTCACTCCCTCTACAGCACGCATCCTACTCGTAGAATAAGTGTACATGGCTCAGTTCGTAGGAAAGAATAAAGAAGTCCAACGTACGTGTGTATGTATGTACATGAAATCCACTTTGTATTTGTACCATGCAAGATGCAATCGGGAAAAGAACCAATCTACCAGAAATACTGGTATGCATACGTACACATACCACATACACTAGTAGAAAGTATGGTTATAATGTACACTGAAAGTCCTCCAAAGGTTTACAAATACCACGTGACACGAAAGATCGTGAAAGGGTCGAAGAAGGGACTGAAACGCCTTTCCTACTGCCTGCTTGTCTTCAGTCGTATCGTCGTCATCCCGACTTGACGTACTAGCAATACCGAAGACCCAGCCAAGTACGCTTTTTGCATGCAAGAGCAACAAGAAAAAGAAAAGAGGGGCGTCCTGCATACATAATGTTCGGAATTGCATAGTCATAGAAGTAAACCTCATTTACACAAGTATAATTGTCCCTACGAACTCCTTCCCGAAGCGGAATAAGAAAATCGGAATTGATGACAGTTTTATTTTTTTATACTCACATTATCACACGGTATCTGGTGAAAAAGCTTAATGCTTTAATTATTTGATGAGACACTCGTGTGGTATAGTGACGCCAGCATTCTCAATATTCTAATATGTAATGAAAGGTGTAGAGGAGAGGCAAAGGAGAAACTCCATGAAATCTACGATGTTCGTACTACAGAAAAAGTTGCTTTTTAAATGCTTGTATCCATGTTTGCAAAATCCTTGCAAATTCATTGACGTCGAATTTTTAGTTTAGCTAAGAATTAGTTGCACATTGAAACATACAAATCGGATTTTCTAGAAAGCTTTAAAAGTCTGTGATTTAGCTACAATCAAGCTTTTCCAATATCATCTCTGAATTCACTACCTCAGTTCAACGCTGGATACTGGGTAGTGTGAAATCGGCTAACAATTTCAACGCGTGCAGTACAAAGAACTAACCGAATTTCTTTTGAAGAAGAACATAAATGCTCTCCCTGCGCGTTACAGGAAATTCATTTGGAGAATGATTAGAAACAGTCACAGTGATTTGAAAGCCCGTTTTAGTAGTATAGGGGAAAAGGACGAAGAGGTATATGAATAATGTGGGTCTCGCAACATTTACAAAGCGTTTTAAAAACTCTTCGTTTATTGTCATTATTTCGCTCCAGTTTTACAGATTTTGGTCAGAAACCTAGCCTCTCAGTTCTTTTGTACAAAACTGTCTCCTGCAAATGAGTGATGACTACTCAAGCAAAATTCCATGGATTGTGATTCAGTGGGAAAATCTTTGGCATTGTTCGTCCCAAAAAATATTGCGAAGGGGACGAATAAGGGACACAAGAAAGAAAGTTTTAGCCTTTTCTCATCCATTTTATATTAATGCTCTTGCTGTCCCTTTCTTTTCCTTTCTTTCTTTCTCTCCCTATTGCTCCTTTTACTCCACCAACTAGTTTTCACGTACACCGTAGTGGTAAAAAAAAAAGATGCATCCAAGGGTCTCCTTCCAAGGGTCCTTATTTATACTCACCTTAGCTCTACATTTACCCTCTCTCTTCAATTTCTTTTTCCCTTTTACGAGCACCACTCTATTTTCCTTCCAATAGAACCACCTAAAACGAAACAACTAAGACCCATTTCCACCACCTGAAAACTACCCTTGCTTTCAAAACTGTCCATGTAAACTTGTGGCCTTCCCGGTCGCACCATTACTATTAAGAAACTTACTGCTATGTAGTTCAACCATTTTTCAAATAATTTTAAAACATCTCTGAAACACCCCCTTTCTCTCTCTCGTGTCATTTAACAGGTAGGTAAAAGGAATAGACTCGTTATTGGGTAACTAACTTCACAGTTTACACAACCGAATCCCGATAGAGATTTCGGTTCGGTTAATTTTTTCTACTCGTTCCTTTCATTCTCATTTCAGCATTGTACAAGATACATACATATACATACAAACGGTCTTGTAATCAACACAAATTTCACCCCTAAACTCAGAGGTTTTTCCCAAACCGTGGGAAGACATCCTTCTTCCCATCGCAGCAAAAGCCTTTCATCTTTCCCTTCCCTTCCCTTTCGCACTCCTTTACCAGCTTCTACAAGCGCTCCCTCCACCCTTCTTTCTATCTACAATAATAGCGGCGGTATCATCGTGGCAGTCCCCTGTTTAACCATACAGCAAGTCTGCTAAAAACTTTTCTCCCATACATAAGGAGGTTCATGCATACGTGGCTACACTCCTTTTATGTAGGACCAACTCCTTGGACTAGAGGTTCCAAACGGAATATAAATACGCTTAAGATACGCTTTTATATTAAGCGTACTCGTCCACCGGGTATGTGCAACAATGTTGGGGAGGATGTACTTCTGTCATACATGTACAGCACTGAACATTTCGCTCCCTTCCACCATTATTCCATAAGGCTTCCAACCAGCTCCAACAGCCTGCAGTAGGATTGGTATAGTAGCTACTAGCTACCTTATTCTTTGCTCATGGTAATTTTATTCCGCTACTGCCACCACCACCCCTACATACACATTTTCCTTCCCTTTTCACTTCTTCCATCACTTCTGCACTTCGGGCCGGGGATAATCAATGCGAATCTCCCTTCAACAGTTCTTTCTCTTTCACCCCCTCTCTAGTGTAACAGAGCTCGACAAAAATTTGAAACCATGTTACGCAGCACCCGAATGATCATTTCAAGTGACACTAACATTGGATTTTCTTCTAAAATACGCCTGTCCGTTGCATTAATATTAACTGCGGTGCACAAATAGTCCAGTCAATATGTAAAAGTTTAGAGAAATAAGTACCACACAAAAGCCGAACTTCGGGCGTCTTGTCTTCCAATCCAATCATATCTGGCATGTATCGGTCATTCCAACTCAATCCGCTAATATAATTGACGACTACAATCACACTGATGACAATAATGGTTAATTGCATGCAAATATTCACTACAATAATGGTTCAACATTCTCTACAAAAATACACGAGTAAGATCTGTAAAAATAATACATCCATACAACCAGAAATATACTCTTATGGAAAATGACGAACATTAGCTCTGAAGGTTAGCAATACTTAATGCTCCTAAAATATGCCTCATGTGCACTTTTAACGCGTACAAAAGTATGTAGAGCTAGAAATCATGCTATAAACATTTTTTTAATTTAAGATATCTACCACTACAGCTGATTCTGTGACCAGTGAGAAAGACCTAAAAAGATAAAATGTCCACAAACTCCAACGTGTTTCTAGTCTGCTGAAACAATGGTCCTCGAGAGAGAAAATCCAATGTGGGAAACAAGAAAGTTACGGTAGATAAATGAATATGTACTTAATATAAACATAACTCCATACGAACGTCGCTGTAATGTACGGGCAATCGCGTGCATTTAAAGTCTAAAAAATCTAAAAATGAAATAAGGCTACATGCTGCATTTAAACTACAGCTAGCAACAGGACCATGGTCTACGCACAATACGAGAGAAATGCTTAACTCGTCTGAAGCTGTTAAATAGTACAGAACCAACCAAGCATTTTAGACTCAGAAGGGGGTAAAATCATACAAGCAACTTGAGCTACATACTATGTTTGTATGTAACCACCCCGTGTATTTTAACTCCAGGCCATATTACTTAAAAGTTCCAGCATTTCTCTTCCTCTTTTCCTCATTCCGTCTACTATTGGAGAAATACATGTATACATGCATACACATGAGCTGCACAATTTTATGACCCAAGCACAGTGGAAGCTGCACACACGCTTAAAGCACAGAAAAAACTTCACCGTGCAGCAGTTTCTCGCACGAAAACTCACGTACCAACGCACAAGGGCGAGGGTTGGTATATATATATATGTATGAATATATCTCCATATCTGTAGCCTAAGTATCCTAAAATGTATAGAGAGACAGAGGATGAAAGAGAGTGTCGTAAAAAAGAAACTGCCCCTTATTCCCTTCTCTGCTTTCCTTAAGGCCTTCTTTGTGACGCTCATTGTCAGATACTTCGTCCTTCGGGTAGACGAAACACAGGCACTTTGGACAGTAAACTTAGTAAGTTTTAAGTAGGGAAGAGAACAACCAAGTAAGGGTATAGAAAGAACGATAATATTTTCTACGGTGCTCAAGTACTCCTTTGTCAGGGTCTTTTTATATTAGTCCACCTCGATCCAACCTCAGGCAAAGTAAAATAGTATGTACCAAATTTCGAATACAAATACTCTCAACGTCACATTTGAAATACAAGCAATGAATTGCTTTGTAAGTTTGCTTCAATTTCAAAGCTGTTTTGTGATTGTTTAAAATATGGATATGTAAGTGTGAGATGTAATAAATGCACCTCACCATTTTATAATACCGTAATACAACCATGGTCTTAAGTATTTTATTTTAGCAAACCATTAAAAAAATATACCGTTGAGAAACAACACAGTTTGGAAATGGAATGGGTGACCACGCAAGGGTCCTGAAAATATTTGAAAAAGTTTCAAATTCATTACCTGCAGATGGTTGTAAGAGTAGTTGTGCTGTTCTCCAAAATGCCGACGGTAAGACGTATTTCTGCTGGTCATTCTGCTAGCTCTTCGAGAAGGACCAGCTGATGGCGGCCGAATCCCTGGACTCACCGGACTTACATCAGTTCTGCGACGCTTCCGTGAAGGACTTTCACTCTGTTCCACAGAAACAATAAAGTGTTACTACACACACTTCTAACTTCTCTTTCTATCCAAATGCAATGTATAATTTCAGGATGACCAAATGAATGATCAGATATGTACGCATATTATGCACACAAGTAATAAACAAGACTTAATTTTCAATACTGTTGTCGTTCCCAGTAACTAAATTCATGGTGTACTTAGAGCTAAACATCTGTCTTTTACACGTACCTTTCGTCCATCATCAGAGGGTTGAGGTTGCCGACAATACATAGTTGGTGAATGGTTCATTGGGCCTATGAAGAAAATAAATCAAAACAGTCAAAACCTTCAACTTTCTGCTTTCAAAGTTCATCTATTAAGCCTTCAAATTGACATATGTAGATGCAGAAGTGCCCCAACAACTAGCTCTCATTGCTATAGCTTGATCAAATTCACAATAAAAATAATGGACAATTTATCACGGAAGAAAAACCGAAATTTTTGAAAAAATCTCAAAATATCGACCAGGATGATGCAAAGTAAAAACAGATAGAATGGTAAAATGAGCGAAGACTGTATGACGCTGCGCCGAAAGCTCGGGGTGGAAGGTAAAACGTGGGTAAAGCTTTAGGTATACACACGGAAAAAGGAAAGACAAAATGCTTTAATTGTCAGGAAGAAAATACACACTGATTCGAGAAAACATACCCGGCCTGTAATGTCGGTCAAACAGCCTATGGTCGCTGCTTAGACTGCTTGAGTGGAATGCTGCCGTTGCTCGATTGTTCTCGCTTCCGAAATGCCGAAGCGCCACATGCGGACTTGTTGGACCCGGGACTGCAATTAATTAACAGGGAAAATAATAAGTACATGATCTACAAATCCTGAGTCATCTAGTCTATGACTCTAACAAGTACAAGACTCCACATTATTTACTTTCACAGTACATATTCAACCGGGGTTAATATTAATCACAAGCAATAATATCTCCATTAAAACTTCCGCTAAAACTAGCTGAATCATCGAGTTTGGCTTGTGCTTTCTTCGACATTTAAACATGTTAGAAACTTGACACGACGAAACTAATAACATTTCGTGATTAAGGTGTTTTCGTTTTCAACTACTCCAATTTGTTTCAATTCCTACTGTTTCGGCATCGTCTGAGTTAAAATCACCTGGAACTGTAACTTGTCTCTACTTTTGCTCACTGATTCGTAATGTGCACATTCGTAGAATTGTTGGTTATGTAAACGTTTACCCTGTAGCTACCGAAAAGGATAATTTAATACAATTTAAAAAATGCAAGCGTTAATTCCCTAATGTTCAACGTTTTGGTTCGAAAGAGCAGATTTACTATTAATATCTTTGTGTTTCACTACAAAAAATACTTGGTTTCCATTGGTAATTGTATATCAAAACTGCTTTGCTGAACCTGAATGCATGGGCTTGGGTTGTCCAAACATACGCAATGGATTGGAACTGGAAGAACTACTACTATGATGATGATGGTGGGGTTGAAGTGGAGAATGAGGCTGCGACGTTTGAACTGCAGAGGATTCCCGGCTTGTCGATATCGGCATTACTCTCCTTGTTTTCTACCACACCTGAAAACACAAAGACAACATTACATTTTACTTGACGTATTTGCAGGTTGAATTTATCCTTACATCAGACATACACAGATCTTTCCGTTGGCACTTGATATGCATATTTTATTGCATGTGCATTTAGACGTTCCGCTAAGTGCATTTATCTATGACTTATTTTAAGATCCTAAGAACTTTTTTGAAAACATGTACAAAAGTTATTCAGATGAAGAAATTAAATATTTTGTCCATTAGTCGACATTATTCATTGATCTCTATACAATTCCGCATTAACAATCGTTATGCAATTCCGCTTGAGGTGACATGTATATAATTGACGATAAAAGAAAGGCACGTCGTGATAATAATAAAAAGCCAGGGAAAATGATAGAAGAAGGATGTCAGAAGAATCTTAAAATAAAACTGCAACCACAATTTTTCTCCAATTCCATATAATATGGTATTTGCCCCCAACGATCGTGTTTGCTCGAGTCCAGAGTTCCTTATCCATGTTAACTCAAATGTTCGGATTTTCGGATCCAGTGACACGATAGTGTCGATAAGGAACCCTGCTTGAGTCTCAACAAAACTTGGTTGCATTTACTGAAAAACAAAATCAGATTATCCAAACTTCACATTTCTCGGGATAATGCATACAACTTTCAAAACAAAGAAAATGTGTATTAAGCAGAGCAGAAGGTAAAATTGGTACAATTTTCTTCTCCTTCCCTCCAAACGCTGCCTAACATCTGGTGACTCAATCACTGGACCAGTTTACTTATTCAAATCGACTCCCACTTACAGCAGCGCAAGCGAGTTCAACGAAATAATACACAGCCCTTCGACGAAACTGTAGAACTGTAGCAAAAAAAAATTATATCAGGCTTCTCAATTATTGCTTTCCAGCCCGCTCTGCATGTACAGCCCTTCTCATTGTTTCACTTCTTCCATCGGCAGTGCCGCAGACTGTCAATCATGCTGAGTTTTTTTTTCATTTTCACAGTCTACATCTATGTATGTATATTTCATGTGAATATTGTATTTATGGCTGAATGTTTGGACTACTTTGTGCAGTATTTTTTCACAAAGAAATCCTATTGAAATTGTATAACAAGCGGGATGACTTGATAACTACACACTAGACTCAGCTTTTGTGTCCACAAGCTTCGCATGTTCCTGTTTTTGACCATATTTCCCGGAGACACAGTTTTCTTACTAATTTCTTCAACAGTTCGCGAAAGACAAAACGAACAAATAACTTAACAACGTTAGTTAATACTGTATTTGTGATCACACACATTAAAATACATTAACTACAGCGAAGGCATTCGGTGGTAAACATAACAAAAAGAAAACCAGGAATATGTAATGCATAATTCTGACTACAGCACCATAATCTGCTATTTAAATCCTACATTTTTACTAAAAATCAGCCAGAAATCTAAACTCATACATTGTACAGTAAAAATGTATATATTTATTTACCTAAACGTTACAATACATTTTCACAAGCACTATCCGAGGTGATCATATTTGTCTACTAAAAACACGTGACATAACAATTAATTCATTATAGAGAAATAAACATTACACGTCAATACATGTTTGAATCTTTCCCCATGTTCCTTTGCAGTAATCAGTGCTAGCAAACTTACCAAAATGATGTGACAAACATTTGATTTGCAATCCTACTGTACCAGCTGGTAAAGCAACCAGACAGGCACAAAAATAATACAAAGTACAACAAAAACTGGAACCTAATTTTACAATTGGAGGAAGTGAGTGGAAATACACTTGAATTTATCATGTGTGCAAATAATATGCATTAAAATGAGTTCATTTTTTTTGTTCTTTTGCATCAAACAAAAATGCCCTAAATAATTAGAAAATTGCCTGGATTTCAGAAATAAAACCCTAATTTTATCCATCCCGTTCTCATGTACATACAAATACGTACAGTCGACAGAATACCAGTGTAATTAAGGGATACACACAGCCAAACCAGCTTCCTTATGCAATTAAAACATATGCACATAGGTAGGCACATTCTTTCTTCTCTCTCACATTGTATATGCATGCATTCATTAGACTGTATAGATACAGCCGCCGCATGTGTCAGTTCCTACACCACACTCCGTGCCGGGAAGGGTGCACGCACATATTGTACAATATGTGTAATAGGAGTTTATTACGAAAGGCTTGCTTCAGTCATACACACGTGTGAAGGAATACGAAAAACAAGCCCTGAAAAGAATACGCATCAATGTTCTTTTATGGTTGTCCAAGTTTCGAAAAGGCATGTAAAAACGAAATATGCCACTTCCAGATGCGATACAACGCCCAAAAGTGTGTCGCCAGGAATTATTGGAACAGTCTTCCCCCCTTCAATTTCAACCTTCTACTTGAAAACACGAAAAGGTGAGCTTCCCCATAGAGATGTCTAGCCGTTAATACTCATAAAAATGAAATCACATGTTGTATTCCAAGATTTGACTAATATTACACCCAAAATCGAACTTTTTCGGGAAATAAAACTAATGAACCAAACTGAATATATACACAGTTTACACTCTGGATTGCTTCAAACTGAAATCGTATATGGGAGTGGAAGGAAGCACGGATGGACATGAAATTAATCACTAGTCGTTCACCTGCTGTAGTTGCTTGGAGGTGGGTTTGGTCGAATGGGAGTGAAAGTATTGTGAAAAAGGGGTAATATTGGTACAGCATTGTCTTACTACAGACAAATAGGTTCCAAAAATTGTACAGCCACACTGTAGGGAACAGGACAACCCTAGAGAAACGTTTGCCGCTACAACCCCCTCTCTCTCAAACCAGAACTGGATGCAGACCCATACAATTCCGTTATACAGTCCACATGGTAAGAAAACTTATGACGCTCATCTGACTGGGACAGGGGGTACAACTTTATATGTAAGCTTTCTGTGAAGTCATATACATATTACATATACTCCCAAGCATACAAATATACACACAAACACAAGTGTATGTGAATGTGCAAGATAAAAGCACAAGTAGGGTGTTTGCTCATGCATGTGTATATGTATATGTATAGGTATAAATACACATACATACACAAATATAGAGAGCAAAGTATAGAGAAAGAACACTGGCTGCAACCTAGGTCCTCTAAATGCATTGTGCACAACAAAGGGAGTCTGCACTGTGTACTCGTTATACGTCTGCAGCCCAGGCCTGTTCTCTTGTATGTTCATATGAGAGCCCATAACAAAGACTGGCTATTAGAGCATGTGTGGAGCACGTCCAGTACTACTCCTATATATTGAAGCCAGTGTAAAAATGTTATAAGTACTTTCTCACTTTTACATGCTTCCATACCTCCAACTTCTACTCTGGGAATCCTTTTCTAGAATTTATGTACGTTCACATCTCTCCTTCACATAAAATCTACATACATACCTATTCTACACCAACACTTGTACACCCTCACATGCACAAAAATTTTTTGGAACACTTGAACCAACTCAAAAATCCTGCGACTTGTATAGATTCCAAACTACGAAACCAACTAAAAACAAGAACGTGAACGTATTTTTACCACCCCTATACACCCCAACTTTACGTGATATTTAGCAGTGGTGAAGGTGCCTGATAAATAATATTTGTAGACGTATATATATATATATATATACAGATTCTATACTTCTAATTATTTCCAGACTGTACCAAATTTCTTCATCAATTGCAATGTTTGGAATGTGTGAGATATGGTTGTTATTATGGGATTCCAGTATTTGACATTCTATTTTTGAGACAACAAACTAGAAAATAGTGGACAGAGAGACAGACATCTCCAAATAACTCGAAACACCTACACAGTGGTTAGTCAACTAAAAGCAATTTTGGCATTTTGATAAAATATATATACTCAAAAATACATGAAAAAATACTAGAAACCAATATGAGTACGGTCTGAGACTTTTAAGACAGATTCGTGGTAGTTTAATATTTTTCCTAGATTCCATCCCTATAAACTTTTGCACTCAAATGCTATAATCAACAGTCGAGACAAGGTATATTTTTTTTTACAAAATAAAAATATTTGGAAAAAAAACTTGAATCGTTCTCTACTATCTTTACAATTTGGCGTGAGTACTTCCTTGTACTGTTCCTGAAATGTTCTATACGTTTTCCTTTTTATGACTATGTCTATCTTTTTTTCTTCATCCTCCAAATCTTGACGATTTTTTTTTTCAACCAATCCTTTTTGCTTTTGCCACTGTCATCATCATCATCATGGCTATACATGCGACTTCTTGCGGAGAACAAGTGGTGGGTACACAAGGAAAACCCTTACAAGTTTGACTTTTTTAATGTACCTATTGTATGAAAGGGTTTAGCAGAGAAAAATTGTACTTGTCATTTCATCCTGCAGTCGAGCATACAGCATACATCCTGTAATAATGCAATGGTGAATGTCTGGTATATACAACATACTTGCATGCACGTACTTATATATATATATATAGGTATGTCATATTTCCCTTCTCAATACCAATTCTATCCTTTGGCTCAATACGTTTCTTGTATGCATTTTTTTTTTTTGCGTGATACAAATACAACGAAATAGTAAGTGCAATGCAAGGTATTGCATAACCATAACCAGGTGAAAGGCTAACACTGTATACATCAGAGAATGTGCACATATAATATGTGGGCATAAGATATACAATATATATTATATAATATGTAGATATGTATACTGCAGTTGGTGGTGGACAAGGAAAAAACCTCTTCAACATTCAAACGGATGGTCAAAGTCGCGAAGAGCAAGAGCGAAAGGAGGAGGATAACTTGAAAATTGTCCATGAAAAGTGACGGACAAAGAATAAAGGAGAAATATAGTTTTGTAATGTGGAAAAAAGGGAATCCAAGTCTAACTTTCCTCTTTCAGTAAAATTACATCATCCATCTAACGATATAACTCTTCTACATGCACACTGGCACACACTCTATATATGACCAAATTTTTCAATTTCAACTGTGAATGCTCTCCCCTTCCAGACTTTGCCAGGTAACCAGGTAGACTGATTTTACTATGGTTCATACAACGGAAGGAATATAATTACTGATGCTTGGCTAAATGTAAGGAAAAAACAACTAAACATATTTTTTGCATCTCCTTCCCAATAATATTTACAACTCTTGTTGGGGGGAAAGCTTTCATTTAAAACTCACTAAAATAACTACAAAACAACCTACGGAAATATGGCAGTAAGGCTCCTACATAGCGTAACATTAAGTCCTGTTCTGTAACACATTCTAAATTTAACGTTGTGAGATTCACTTACAGTTTTAAAACAGAATTTGAGCGAAAAAAAAAATCATTTTCAGATGAGGTACAAAGATTCAAAAGTTTTCAGAAGACACACAAACACATGATACACCTCGACTGTTGAGTTCATAGAGGAAATACAGAGTTTTAACAGAAGTTCCTGTCTTTTTTCTCTCTCACACACACGCACATAAAGTCTATACTTATATTTTATGCACCCCAAAAAAGCCAAAAGGTGCTTATACACTGTGTATATGTATCATACAAAAAAAGCCAGAACCAAAAAGAAGTGTATGAAGCAGGAAAGAGGAAAGTAAGTAGGAAAGGAACCAAGTGCATAAATACTTTGACAAAGGCTGCGTGTAATCTCTTTTATCCTTTGGAAAGTCACTAGTGCAGTAATACTTACATACATCTACTTTTTCAACTTACATAATATATAAATATATACTTGCGTAAAAAGTGAACCTCTATTGCAATACACATATTTTAGAAGCTATTCCCGGCTCATCACAACAAACCCTTTCCTTCTCTCTCTCTCTGTCTCTCTCCTCTCACTCTCTTTCGCTCTCCCTCTCTTTCTCTCTCTCTCTCTCTCTCTCTCTCTCTCTCTCTCTCTCACTACATGCCAGGGTCCAACAGTCCCTAACACTTCGGTTTTTTCTTCTTCCTTTTTTTTTTACACACATTCACTTTTACTTTGACTACGACGAGAAGGCATTTCACGCTTTGAAAACAATATACAAAGAAGCATGCACTTTTTGAAGGTAAAATTTTAAATAGCACAAGAGTAATTGATAATAATTAATTACATGATGTAATGAAGACCAAATCCGACTGTACAATAACTGGCTGTCCACAACACTATGCACCAAAATGACAAAAGAGTATTGGAGTACACGTTATGTGTAATGACCATGCAGGAGTTCAAAAGGGTTGATTTGGAATTTTAAAAGAACGGAAAAGCGAGAGGACAATTACACTATATTTTCGCGTATAAATCTCACATGAAAACTAATGAAATTTTCTTTCTTTGTGTATATTTTATGTATAGGTCCAAAAAATGTCCATCACACACCCTTTCCAACTTTCCACGACTGAAGCCTCACACCAAATATTTTACAATACAAGCGTCTCGTGTCACAGCTTAAAAAATACCTTTGTTCACGCACTCTTCGTTCCCGAAAAATACGTGTGACATCATCCAGTTCGTAATACGGTACATAATGGAGGACACCAGGCAAAATACCAAAAAGTCAAGATGTAAAACCATAGTATATAAACCACGCTCTCTCGATCAATTTACAAGGTTTGATGTTTGATTGGGAAAAAAAGACAGAAAATATTTCTTCTTGTTTTTTTGCATATTGGCACATTCTATACAACGTAGCTTTTATGGCGCGAAGTACAAAAATTGCGTTTAAATATTTCTATATTTCGAAATCTACATAGCAGCTCAACTGCTAAATAAACTTAATACATAGTTGGCTAAAACGTTAAAAGATTTTTCTCTCCGCTATGTCTACTTCGTCTTCGAAATTCCAAAAAAAAAAAAGATACCGAAAAGAAGAACAAGATATCAAGATTGACAAGTTGACACCGAAGTTCATAGTTACAAAAGGCAGGAATGTAGGTATATAACATAGTATGTGTTTATATATGTATATATATATATATATATATATATAAACTAAAGACACCTTGAGTATATACATGTATACTTGTATAGGCACGGACCAAATCAGATGTTTAACCATTTAATCCCTAATGCCCTAATCCCTTACTCGGGCCTTGCTCTGAAAGGGTCGTAGGGTGTATGTGCCAGTAATCAGCCCTATTTTGTTTTATGAAAGATCCCTCTTCAAATTTTATACAAAATTATTTTCATACAAATTTAAAAAAAAACAAGTTTTAATACAGTTACGAAACAGCACACATTGACGTGCGTTGATAATATTTTAGTTCAGTAGATAATATATATATTTTACTTACACTGTGGAATCTTCGTATTTTTATTTCTATATTGGTATATATAGAACACGCCAACGGAAGAAATAAAAGTTGAGGAAGAAAGAAATCTGGTGTTGGTTAATTTTTCTTTCGTTTTTGTGTGTAATTTTTCAGTTGACACTTTATTTTGTATTTTTTTGCATAGATTATTACGAAGGACTTTTGCAGTACATACACGATGATGACACACACCATATATGTATATATTCTTCTATTAAACTGAACACTCTCACACACAATTGAGATGATTCAACGGAAAACAAACATTAATGATCAATTATTTCGAAGGCGTGTAATGGGTAAGTAAATTATATGTATAGAAGATATACGTGTAGAAGGTATGTCCGTATAAAATGTTATTATTATTATTGAACCGATTGAACGAAGCACATGTTATTTTCTCTGTAGCAAGGCGAACAATGAACATTCACACTCACCACCAATGAACGACTGACTTACTTGAACCACACCAACCAGCACTTTCATATCTATTAAAAAAAAAGAACCACACACACACATACGCGAGACGATTTTTTTGTACACTTTTTCCTGCCTTCGCCAAGTTGAACCAAAAATAAACATCCCAATAATATTTTTTTAAATTCGTTTCTCCGTCTTTAATCCCACAATTTTGTAGGTATAATAATCCTCCACTTTTTTTTTCAAAAACTCAGTTTCTGGATCCTGGAAAAAGACAGACTTTTTTCGTCCTCGTCCTTTTTTCGGATTCCTCTTCTTCTTCCTTTTATATATAGTTCACCCCCGTTTCATTATAAAATGACACCAAACACTTCAAAGGAAATAATAGTAGTAAAGGAAGGGGGAAAAAAATTATTACTTACTACAACAGTAAACAGTGGTTGGTTGGTGGTAATATATAGCAATAAAAAAAAAAGCTGATTGTAATCAGTGCATTGATTTTGCTTGAAATTTTTTCTTTGATGAATACAAAATTTCCCAATGGTACATTGTACTTTTGATATATTTTTGTAGGGCGTTCTCCGATTATCCTTTATTTTAATTTTATTTCCCTCAGTTTTAAAACTCCAACTTAATTCTCGTATTGTTCCAATATTACACGCACTACTCTTTGTACCGTGTTTTTTTTTAATTGTATATATTTCACTGGTGGAAACACAGTACACGCAGCACGAAAGTAATTTTTTGGTATGGAATAAATATGTTTTTTTTTTTCGAGAAATTTTAGTTTTCAAATAAAATTCTCTTCCTTTTAAAATGGTTCTTTTGAAAACAGAGACTGAGAAGGAACACAGATATGATGATAGAGAATGAGAGAGGAAAAAAAAAACATGTAATAGTAGGAAGAGATTGTTGGAGAGAGAAGTGAGTAGCACTCACTCGTCCTACAAGGTCTCTAAACAACGACTGACTCACTCATGAAGGCCTTGGATGGTTTTTTTGCTCACACACACATTACTCAATCCATCCCAAAAAGCTATGGGGGGCTTTGCTTATATGCTTTTGCTCCTTTCCTTTTATTTTTTGTCTGTAGTTTTTTTTTCCCCCTTCTTTATTTTCCTCTCTCTCTTTTTCCTTGTCTCACTCACTCTCTCTCTCTCTCTCCTTTTCCCTTGACTTGATCTTTCTTTTTCCTTTCTTTCCTTTCTTTCCATCCACGACCAAAAAAAAATAAAAATGCTTATAGCTCCTTCTCCCTCCACCATTCGTCCTTTACTACTCAAGCAACTCACAAGCCCCAGACCTTTTTCTTATCATGGGGGCTTCACTCACTCACACACAACACACAGCACACATGTACACTCTCTACAGCAAAAGGAAAAATGTAGGAACTTGGAACGCAAGAGCCGTCTCGCTTCTTCCCCCCTTTTAAACGATGTACAAGAACGTCTCTTTCATTTCTTATTCCTCCTTCCCCCCACACCAAATGCACTTTCTCGCTCTCTCTCTCTCTCTTTCTCGCTCTTACTCTCTCTTCCTCGCGCTTTCTCTCTCTCTCGCTCTCTCTCTATCTCTTTCTCTCTCTCTCTCTTTTTTTCTCTCTCAATCCCTCTCTATTTTTCTCTCTTTCTGTCTCTCTATCTTTCTCTCTCTTTTTCCTCTCCCCCAATACATAGCCTCAGAGGCTTTCCTCAGCCTCCAACATGTGTACTTTTTACGTCCTAAAACGATCCATTGCCCGGGAAGTGAAGCCACGTTGAGGCAAGGGCGGAGGAGGAAAGTGTAAGAACAATGTTCTATGCATGTAACTGATAAAAAACGGGAGAGAGAGAGAGAGCTTTTGGCTTTCAGGTCACAAGCCTTTGTCACCCTCAGGCTTTGACATCCATTTCTACTGTGGTTATACTCTAACGTACGTATATGGCCAGTACTCCAAACTTTGAGTAAATTTTTCCTCCCTCTTTTTGCAAGGATCTATTGGCTATGTATGTATGTACATTATGTAACGTAGCAGGAATAAATGTGGTGTGGGAGGATATGAGAGAGAGATTTGGGGAAAGTCAGAGGGAGTCCCTTGGGAGGGGCGGGGGAGCTAGTGCAGAAGACGGGAGGAGATATCAGGGGAGAGTAGATATGAGTATGAAATGGAGAGAAATCTGAAAGGATGAGGAAAGAGACGGAAAAGGGGGGAAATGGACAGTATGGAGAAAAGGAAATGCTGAGTGAGGAAAAACTGGTTGATACAGAAATACCAGCATTAATTTGCAGAGGAACCAAGAGAAAAGGGAGATGGGATGCCATAAAGGGAAAAGTAGGTAAAGAGACAAAGCGGGAAAAAAGAGAGAAAGAGGAATTATGAGAATATGAGAAACAAGGGGGAACAGTGGGTAAGGGCTACGGAGAGATAAAGAAAGGAAGCAAATAAAGGAATAGAGAGAGAGAGATAGAAACAAAGGCAGAGATAAAGGTAAAGAGTGAGAATTAAAAATGAAGAGAAAAATAAAGAACAAGAAAGAAGACGAGAGAGAAATAAGGAAGACGAGAAAAAATGTGAAACGAGATATCAAGAAAGAAGAACAAATGGGGAAAGTGGAAGAAAAAAGAGCGGTAAAGCAATAAGAACGAAGAGAAAAAAATAAAAAGGTGAGATAAATAAAAAAGAAGAAGGAAAAAGATAAACGATAAGAGGTAGATAAAAATGATACGGAGAAAGAACAAGATGGGGAAAATGTTGGAGAAAAGAGAGATAAAGAAAAAAACAAAAGAAAAAATTCTGGAGAGGATAGAGATAAAGAAAAAGGAAAGATGATAAAATAATAAGAAAAAGAGAGAGATACAGAAAGAAGAACGCTAAATTGATACAGGATAAGAGAGAGATAAACACAAACAAAGGAAAGGAGGTCAAAGAGAAGCGAGGGATAAACAAAAAGGGACAAGGGATAAATAATAAAGAATCAGAGAGAGATAACGCAAGAAGCACAAAGGGAATAGAGGAAAAGAGAGATAAAGAAAAAGGGAAAAATAATAAAGAATCAGAGAGAGATAAAGCAAGAAGGATAAAGGGAATGGAGGAAAAGAGAGAAAGAAAAGGGGAAAATAATAAAGGATCAGAGAGAGATAAAGCAAGAAGGACAAAAGGAAAAATGGAGAAGAGCGAGACGAAGAAAAAAGAAAAAGGGAAAAATAATAAAGGATCCGAGCGAAATAAAAACAAAGCAAAAATGATAAACGAGAACCGCGAGAGGTAAAGAAAGGAGAACAAAGGAAAACATGATGGATAGGAGAGAGATAAAGAAATAAAAGGACGAGAATAAAATGAAAGAGAAGTAAAAAAGAAGAGAAAAACCAAAAAGAGAAAATTCAGAAGCGAAAGTAAATTGGGAAACAAGAAGGAAAAAGAGGGAAGATGCACCCAGAAAAAGAAAGTCAGAGATGCTTACAGCTCCCACTGAGATGTAAAGCGAGAGCCACCATGAGAAGAAGAATCATAGAACACCAAGAGCTACGACCTGATAAAAACAAGCCCGAAAGGAAGTCCTGATACAAGCCCAGATAAAACCGGAGACATTCAACGGTAGAAAAATGGGATCAGATAGAAATCCAGCGACAAGACGGAGAGGAACGGGAAGGACGGAGGGGAAAGAGAGGGAAAGCAGGGAAGTATCAAGTGATCTAAAGGAGATTCAAAGGACAAGTCAAGCAAAGCCTCTGCATACACATCCATCCTTGGCGGAAGGATTAGTCAAAAGCGCCTGCATTTCCTTTATCCACACAAACACACAGAGAAAAAAAAATTAGAAAGAAAAAAAAACTATCCGTCTGATTCCACTCCTCATCACCATTGGGTACTATAAAGCTCCTCTGCCACATATACAGACCAGCCAGCTGTAGGGGAGGTTTACCACTAGCATTATAAATGTCAATAGGACCCATCCCACAGCTGGGGGGATTCATTCCCATAAGACAAAACGGCCGAGGCTTCCTCCTTGCTCTTTCTCTCTCTCTCTCTCTCTCTCTCTCTTTTTCTCTCTCTTTCTCCCCCTTTTCTCTCTCTTTCTCTCTCTTTTTCTCTCTCTTTCTCCCCCTGTGAAGAGATGGAGAGACAAATGCAGAGAGAGATAGGGAGGCATGCATTAAGGCAGAATTAAAACAAAAGAGAGAAAGAGAGACAATCAGAGAAATGAAAAAATCAAGGAGAAAGAGGCAATAGTTGGAGACAAATAATTAAAAAACAAGAGAGAAATAAATAAACGGAGACGAAGTGGGACAAATAGTAAGAATAAAAAAAAGGACAAGGAGAGAGGCAACGGAAAATAATAGGCAATCAGAGGTAGTGAGCAGAGAATAATAGAAAACAATAATAGGAGAGGATATAAAGAGAGACGGACGCGAGAAAGAGGATACAAGGAGAGGCAGAAAATACAAGGAAAGGACGAGGATACAAGGCAAGATACAGGAGACATTGAGAACGAGAAGAGAAAGGAAGAAATGGGAGAAAAAAAGGATAAATAAACGGAAAGAAAAGGAGAGAAATAAGGATAAATAGAAGGAAAGAAAAGGAGAGAAAAAAGGATAAATAAAATGAAGGACCAGGACAGTAAAAATGATAAATAAAAGGAAAGAAAGGATGCGAAAAAAGGAGAAATTGTAAATAAGAAAGTGCAAATAACAGGAAAAAGAAGGAGAGAAAGAAGAAGAAATTGGAGGATAAATAAGAAAGTGCAAATAACAGGAAAAAGAAGGAGAGAAAGAAGAAGAAATTGGAGGATAAATAAAAGGAAAGAAAAGGACAGAACAAAGGAGAAAATTAAGGATGAACAGAAGGAGAGAGAAGGAGAGAAAAGACGAAATTGGATAAATAAAAGGAGAGCAGAGAGAACAAGAAATAGGAGAGAGGAGAGAAAAAAGGAGAAATAAAAGGGGAGAGAAGAAGATAAAAAATAGAAAGTAGGGGAGAGAAAAGGAAAGAAAATGAAAAACAAAGGAGAGAGCAGGAGAGAGAAAAGGAAAAATGAAAGGAGAGAGAAGGAGAGAGAAACAGGATAGCTGGCGAGACAGAACGACAGAAAGGGGAGTGACAGAGATGCACGGAGAGAAAGGAAAAGATAGAGGAAAGGAAGAGAAGTATATATAGAGAGAGAGTGAACAAGAAATAAAGGGACAGAAATTTTAGAGAAGAGAAAAGAAAACATGTATTGATAGACGAGATAAAAGGGAGAGAGAGAGAGTAAGAATAAAAAAGAGCGAAAGGATGAAACATCCCCCGAAAATGAGGGTTAGTAAAATTCCACCTCCAGAATTTTTCCAAATTCGATCAGATAATGACTCTAATCTCCATCCCCTTTAACTGTCTCGGATCACACGACCAAATACAAAATCCAATTAATGTCATGGTGGAAACTTTATTAAACTTTTCAACCCTTCCCCTACCCCGTCCCCGGTCCAGAGGTTTAATGAGTAACTGTTTGGGGTTGGAGGGTAATAAATGCATTGTGTTGTTGGCACTGTCTTATTGTGGTGGAGGAGACTTTACTATACGGCGGCAGTCAGTCACTGCCCAATGCTGGAGGAGAAAGAAGAGGAGGAGGATCAGAGTACAGAAAATGCGAATTGGAAAGAAATAATTGCACCTTCCTCCTCATTGTTTGGGCCGGTCGTTTATCTTGCCATCGGGAAACATTAGTAGAGCCGTGGAGGTCCTGACCTCATCAATTTATTCAATGTCCCATTCTCACACATTCCTCTTTTTCCACCCTCCGAGAACGGAGGGTGAGAGTGTGTGGGCATTGACAGTAACACATGAATGGGACTTCCCCCTCTCAATTTGTACATCAGAGAAACACGTGTGAAGTATGTACGGCGTATTTCTCAATGCCATCCGTGTTGGTGGGGTGATGTGTGTTTATGTTCCTCACATTAGTCATTTGAACTCTGACATTGAATTCTCACACATTGTAATTGTTTCATCAATTATTTCTCCAAAGGGGAGATATTACTAATTCCGGGGGAAATTACTCTCATTATTTTAATTGCTCCCCACACCCGCGGATTTTACACCTGTCGTGGGATCTTTGTCACGAGGGGGGAGCGGGGAATACTTTTATTATAAAGGTCACTTTGTCTCGGTTATCTCCGTTTAATTTATGTTTCATCTCCTTTCTCTCTTTCATCTCTTTTTCTTGTCTCCGTTCTCTCTGTATTCCCTTTTTAAATTTGCTTTTATGTCTAGCTTTTTACCCTGTTTCAATATTTATTTCTATTTCTCTCTTTTTGCTCTCTCTTCTATTATTTGATTTTTCCTCTGCATTTCTGTTTATTTTCTCTTGTTTTCTCCTTCCCTTTCATTTTCTGCGGCTTCTACCTATTTTCTGTTTTTTATTGTTGTCACTTTTCTCGTGGTCTTTTGCTTTGCTTCTAATTTTTCTCCTGTGTCTCTTCCACCTTTTTTGGGCTCTTTTTCTCCATTTAGATCTCTCATCGTTTTTGTTTCTCGCTAGCTGAGAATTTGCGTTTTTTTCTGATTTGAAATAGTCGTTCTCTTTTCTCTCGTATTGGTTCTAATAATTAATTTTTTTTTTTCGTTTCTCCCGTAATATTTCCAATCTATAAATGGCTTTTGCCTTTCTCTCCTATTTTTTCTAATTTTAAGTTGTCCTTCCACTTTTGTATTTACTCTGATTATAAATATTGTCTTTCAAATTTTCTCTAATTTTAAATTGTCGTTTCACTTTCTCTCATATTTGTTTTAATTTTCAAATGTTTTTCTCTCGCATTTTTGTTTTTAAAGTGCCTTTCTGGTTTCTCTCAAATTTGTTCTAACTTCAGCCTATTTTTCTTCCTTCTCCCGTATTTTCTTTCTCTTTTCTTATATTTGCTGGAATTTTAAATTGCGTTTCTACTTTCTCTCGTATTTCTTCTAATTTTAAATTGTCTTTCTCCTTTCTCCTATAATTGTTCTAATTTTAAATTATGTTTCTACTTTATTTCGTATTTGTTCTAATTTTATTTTCGTTATTTGTTTATTCTTATGTTCTTTCTCTTGTTTCTCGTTCCCTTCTGGTCTATTTCACAGTTGTCTCCCTCCCTTTTGCCGGGCTCACTACGTCTCGTTGTATTGCTCATTCCCTCTACATTTCCTCGTCCCTCCATTTTGCATTGCAGGCCTTCTTCCCAATATATTTTCATACACCTGGCTTTCCATATCTAATGTAGCATGATGTACATACTTTTATCTTTTTAATTCTCTAAAATTTCCAGCCTCCATTCCCGCCCTGGATTTCCCCTCCAGTCCTGTTTAAACCGCTCTACCTTTTTACCCACAAATATGTACGTTTTGATAAACCAACGCCACAAATGGCTGTCCAGCACGGCCCAATTTTGATGGAAAAGCGTGCAATTACCACTTAAAAGCCTATTTAATCGGATGACAAACACTGATAGCAATCCAAATGTACGTTCAGTGTACTATAGCAGTACCTAATAGGTCTGTTTTTTTTTGCAAAATGTGTGACTTTACTCCTGGACCAAACATATGACGGTGACATCGATTGATTTGGAAAATGAGAGGTTCGTACACTAATTATACACGAAAAAAGGGGCAAAAGTCGTAAGGAAAGTGAAACATGGGTTTTGTGCGTGTGGGCAAAAAGCGTCCATTAATAATTCATGGTCGAGTGTGTTTGTGTACGCTTGTGTGAGATCGGGACAGAGACAGGAGGACAGAAGGACGAAAGGACAGAAGGGTACAAAAACAGAGAAAGAGAACAGACAGAAATTGAGAAAGAAGAGAGAGATGGAATAAAAAGAGAAGAGAGGGGAATTGAGAAATACCAGCGAGACAGACAAGAAGAGAGAGAAAAAAAGAGAGAAGAGAGAGAGAGAAAAAGTGAGAAGGGAGAGAGAGAAAGAGAAGAGAGAGAAAGAGAGCAGAGAGAGAAAGAGAAGAGAGAAAGAAGAGAGAGCGAAAATGAAAAGAGAGAAAGAAAATGAGAGACAGAGCAAATGAGAGAGAAAATGACAAAGAGAAAAAGAAAAGCATAGATCAACTGAGAGAGAAAGACAGAGAGACAGAACAAGACAAAGAAAATTAGAGAGAAAGAGAAAGAAAATTAGAGGGAGAGAAAGAGAAAGAAAATTAGAGGGAGAGAAAGAGAAAGAAAATTAGAGGGAGAGAAAGAGAAAGAAAATGAGACAGAGATAAAGAAAAAAACAAATCATGAGAGAGAAAAGAAAATGAGAGAGAAAAAGAAGGAAAGAGAGAGAAAATGAGAGAGAGAAAGAGAGAAAATGAGAGAGAGAAAGAGAAAGAAGAAAATGAGAGTGAAAAGGAGAGAGAACATGAGAGAGAAATTGATAGAGAGAAAGAAGAAGAAAAAAATGATAGAGAAAAATAGAAAGACAGAGAAAGAAAAAGATAAAAAAATGATAGAGAAAGAGAGAGAAAAACAGTGAAATGAGGGATAGAGAAAGACAGAGAAAATGAGAGAGAGAGACAGAGACAAGTCTCGTCCATCAAGATTACCCGCTCCGCCCGTGGTAAATTATCTTTTGGTATTTCATTTATTTGTTTGCTAAAATAATGTCTCTAATGGCTTGACATTCTCTCCGTCTGATGCTCATAATGGGAGTCGTAGATCTAATGTGAGGAGTATGTACATACATATTAATGTCCCCACGTAGACCTCCAATAAGCGCAGGCTGTGCTTTCTCCTCCTCCTCCTTCCCCCTAAAAATCCTCTTCCTTCTCTCGGCGGTTGGAATTCAATAGTAATTTATTCTAATCTAATCTTTAGTTTATGAGGGCCTTCCCTGCTTTCTCCATTCTCTCTGTCTCTCTGGGCTCTTCATATGAAGCTTAATTTGGACGGCGGCACAAAGACCCGAGGAATGTCAGGTATAACAAAAGCGCGGAAGGATCGGAGGGAGGAAGGGTGTTGGACGGAAACGGCAGAGATACAATGGTGAGAATCAAAATCCATAGTGACTACGGAGGGAAAATTCAATTTAAAGAAAACAGGAGAATGCAGAAGGGAAAGTTGGAAATAAACAGGACGGAAGTAGAGGGGATAGCTGGAATAATAAAATGATGAAAAAACAAACGTCACCGCGTTTGCTGGGAAGAGAGAAAGCTGAAATACGGAACAGGACCATTGATATTACACAATGCGGGTAACCAAATCAGGGATATATCATTGGGGATGCCACACCAAAAAAATATAGGGAGCAGCAGGGCTTAGGACGAGAATGTAAAAAATGCATATTATTGAAAAATGTACAACCAACACAAAGACAGAGAATATTTGAATATTACAAGAGCAAAACAGGAAACTGAGAACGAAAGTGGACGGGAAAGGCAAACATGGTGCGTTTAAGAAAAGCAGTGGACAAAAGTATGAATATAAAGTGGAGAAAAGAGTTGGAAGGAAATTTTAGATTTAGAGAAAGGACAAAAGGGAGAGAAATTAGAAAAACAGATAAAGAGAACGAAATTAGAAAAAGATATGAAAATACAGAATAGAAAAGCAGACACACGGACAGAAATTAGAAAAATAAGGAAAAATACAAAAATTAGGAAAATCAGGAAAAATACAAAAATTAGAAAAATAAGGAAAAATACAAAAATTAGGAAAATCAGGAAAAATACAAAAATTAGAAAAATAAGGAAAAATACAAAAATTAGGAAAA
>JAQGBT010002082.1:0-26407 GCA_034698585.1 Disparrhopalites patrizii
TATATACTAATATTCAAATTTTCCAAAATAGAAACCAGTGAAAATTGGGAAGAATCGCCAGCAAAATTTTACAAGTACTTAAAAGCAGATTATAAAAGTATATATATTTTTGTTCCACCAGATTTAAAGCTTCCCTTATCCATTCATAATAAACTTTGCAGTAAAATTCGTATACTAAAACTTTTGCTGAATTTTTCACACTTTCGGAATTAAATTTGAACTAAATGAGTTGAGCCACATGCATTTACTTGTAGTGACCCAATGTACCTATCGTCGGTGAAAAATCATATGTAACCATCTCCACGAAGCACTAATTCCCAAAGTCATAACCTCCATTTTTCTTGTGTGCAGTAAGTGCTCATCTCCAAAAATAAATTCAAACCAAGGAAATTGAACACATTTTTCCAAATGAAGATTATAAGAAATTCTAATTAGGATTCTAAATATTAAATATTCACTAATCAACCTATGCAAATTAATTTTTCAATATTTTTTACCACTACGGTCACTTCTACCATGTAAAATATAGCACAGACTTATACAAAATAGTGTTCCTTGTTAAATTGCTGGTTTTCTATACATGTTTGGTTCGAATATTTAGTTGAGATGCAATTTATTTGAAAAAATGAAAGGTACGATCGGGTGATGAATTGTGTATAGCTAAACGGAACGCATAAGCGTGGTGTTTGTCCCAGGCACAAGGGCATCTATTTGGTTTTTATTGGACTTGATGACTTTATACACAGAGGCAGAAGGGAGATGATCACTTCGTGAATTTACGCTCGGTGAAGATGGTTACATCTTCACCGAAGTGATGTTAATTTTGATTTTTTTTCATCCAATAAGTACTTTTCAAGTGCTATTTATTTCGCATGTCATCAATGTACGTAGCTTTCGCTGGACAATTTCCAATGCGTGACAAATTTCTTATTATGAATATTGTTAATAGTGAATCATAGTTTTCATTCAAAGTGAAAATATTTGTCGTTACTCACCTCAATGACATTAAAGAGCAATAATTATATTGCTAGAATATTGTATTTAGTTTTTGCAGCTAGCGTATTATAGTACAGTCACCCCCACATATTACTCATCAGCACAAACTCACAAATAGCACACTTTCGATGGTAACTCCATATTTAGACGAAACTTTTTTTACACATTGACTCCACCTAGGGGTGACCCAATATGACCTTTGTTTGTGCCAGTTCGAGCTGCAGGGCGAGAAAAAAAATTGAAATTTTGCCCGGTCGAAAATATGCATAGGGGGGACCCTTATGACACCCGATTTTTTTATGGGATTTAACATGGCGTAAACTTCCATTTTTCATTTCGAGGCCTTTGCACTTAATACTATACAGAACGCTGCTTAATACTAAAAAAGTGCTTTTATTTTCATGACCTGTTTCATGACCGGTTTCACATCGTGGTAAAATATATTCCGAAAAATCGGCCAATCTGTGGAGCCAGGAGAAGGAAAACGGATTTCACATGTGTTCGCCAGTTCGTCGGTTTGCACGCGTTGGCGAAAATCCTTGCATGCAGCGTATCTTAGGGGTCCCAGGTCATGCAAATATAAGCACTTTCCACTCAATCCGTTTTTGACCATTTTTGGCCTTTTCTATTACTGGAATTCTTACTCTGAAATGCAAGCTGCGAAATTGAAAACCAATTTTTTTTGTACGTAAAACCGCAAAAGAAAATTGATTGTCTTCAGGTTCCGCCGATTGCACTCTTTTTAATTTCGGAAATTAATAAACGGCCTGTATGTATATAGTAAGCATAGCCCAAGGAGCGTTCTGTATAGTATTAAGTGCAAAGGCCTCGAAATGAAAAATGGAAGTTTACGCCATGTTAAATCTCATACGAAAATCGGGTGTCATAAGGGTCCCCCCTTTGCATATTGTCGACCGGGCAAAATTTCAATTCTTTTTTCTCGCCCTGCAGCTCGAACTGGCACAAACAAAGGTCATATTGGGTCACCCCTAGGTGGCGTCAATGTGTAAAAAAAGTTTCGTCTAAATATGGAGTTACCATCGAAAGTGGGCTATTTGTCAGTGCTTGTTCATCCCTTTCAGCAGGATACGATTAACAATTGTCCATCAGTTCGTATATTACGCTGATTTATTCTAGGCTTTGCATCGTATAAATTATCCTAAAATCCTTTGTGAAAAAAACAAATTTCCTCTGATAATCATTCGACAACGAATTGGAGCAATAAAAATAAATAAATGGGTTCCCAGTATATAATATGCTGGACCCTCCGAAACTCGTGTGTATCCAATTTTTTGCCTCGCAGTTTGCGCAACATTTTTACGGTGAAATCATTTTTATCAATTATCAACCATTTACTGCTATCGATAACCTATATGAGAGGCAGTTGTATTTTTATTAAGAAATTCTTGCCCTAGTTAGATAAGATGACCAAATTTTATCGTTGCTATGTATAGAAAATTTAACGGCTGGATGCGGCACGAACGTGAAAAATATTTATTTACGATCCTTGTTTATATGTACAACGGCTGGAAACTTAGGCGCGGACGAACCTTCAAGAGATTCACGCTCATTGTGAATGGAGTGAGCAAATTGCTTTCAAATTAAACATCAAATTTAATACAAAATTGTAACCAATCAAATTATATTCATGTGTGTACTTATACCAAAATTTACGGATAAACCTGAATTTCAAATTTACTGTGTCTACCTATTTACGTTTTAGCCTATTCTGGTTGTTCAGAGGGTGAAACTACCATGTTGGTACCCGTTTTGTACAGTTGCCGCCATAATTACGGCAATTAGCAACGATATAATATCTGAGTGCTTCAACCTTGGCATTCGTTTTTGCCATGAAGAGAAGGAATGATGCAGTGGATAAACCCGTGATTATGATACAATGAATAGTGTCAAGTATACATTAAGATAATGTCAATTTTATTTAAATGATGGTTAGCCATTTTAAAGTTTCATTTTTATTCCATCATCTCTTTTACAAAGCTGGATTTTCCATATGCCATTATTTAATTTTTTTAGAAAGGTAGCAAAATACCCGAATAATTGAGACATGGCTCCAGGACCCAAACAAACGTTTTTGAAATCATTCAAAATTGAAAAACCTTTGTTGCCATATTGCCATAGAAAAATCGAGAGGACCCACACGAATTCCGCTTTCCGGGAATCTTTTGTCCGAGTGGGAACCTTGGTGATCAGAAGACCCAAAACGGCCTTGGCGTGGCTTGGCGTTTTTTTCCTAATCCTCTGCTCCGCTTTTTGTTGGATCCAGCACCTTCAAGCTGAAATCATGGAAGCAAAAATTTATGGGGCGATTGGTCGTGAAAGGAACACTAGGGCTGCTGTTCAACTGGAGAAGAGCACCACCATTTTTGAGCCTTCTCATGGTTGCCAGGTAGTTATTTTTTCGCTTGCTTTTTTTTTAATTTTAATTTTTGTGCACATCACTTCATTTCCAGAATTACGTACAAACGTTTTAATTAACATTTGTATGGCTTTAGTCTGATGGCTACAACGCCTTGGGCATAATAATGGTCCCTACGCTCCCCCAAAACCGTTTACGCCGCGAATTAATCCGGCAAACCTGGGCCAGGAATAAATTCAGCGAGTCCTTCATGGTCTTTTTCTTCATTGGCCAGCCTTCGGATTCCCAATATGAGGTTCTAATTGGTCTCATATAAATTTGGGGTGGCAACGATCCGATTTGATCCAGTTTTAGTTGGATTCGTCTCAAAGTCCGAATCGGATTGAAATTCGGAATTCTATCCGATACATGATGCAAATGATTTGATTCGGTTAGATTCAAGTCATGGATTGAATCGAATCATGATTTAAGCGATCCAAAAAATGTATTATTGCGACACTTTATACAAATTTTAAGCATTTAATGCAGTCTATTTGTTTGCTACTTCAAATACATGCAAGTAACCGTGATATAATATTTACCGTCGACTTAAATTTGCTCCAATATTTTGATGGTTATTGCTCTGCTTTGGAAGAATATCCAAAAATTCTGTATGAAATAATGGATCAAATGAATCGAATTTCTGTTAAATTTTGTGATCCGGTTTACGTCTTGAATGAATCGAATTGTTTTAATCGATTCAGGTTACGAATCGATTCAAAGTTTTAAGTATTTGATTTGAATCGAATCACATTGACTCAAAAAATGAGATTCACAATCGAAAAATCCGGTTCGTAATGGAAGCATCCGATTCCGAATGGAAAAATCCTATTCAGAATCGAAAAATCCTATTCAGAATCAGAAAATCCGATTGAGAATCGTTGCCATCCTTATAAATAAATTAACCGACATCCTATCTATTTCAAGGCACCTGTAGACAATTATGTTTTTTAACATATGTATTATTGTTTAATAATTTTTTAAATTTCCCGCTCCCGAATTCCAGGATTTAGCGAAAGAAGCAAATTTGCATGGAGACCTAATCGTGGACGACCTCAAAGAGGACTATTATGCCCTGGGCATCAAGACCTTGCGCATGCTCAAGTGGTTCCACCAAAAATGTTCCCGGGCCCAATTCTTCCTTAAGGTAGACGACGACGTCTTCCTGGACATTCCCTATTACAAAGAAATCCTTGAAGGATTGCCCCAGGATTTTAAATTGGGCGGGAGAGTCTTACTTGGGGGCTCGCCTAATTTGCATAATTCCTTCACTAAATATTACACCCCTCCCAGTATGTGGAAAGAAAGCATGCGCTATTCCAAGTACATCGGCGGGCCCACCTACGTTATTAAGGGGGAGATTGTGCCTCAAATTTTGGAGGTGAGTTTAGATATTCCCTTATATCATTTGGAAGACGTATTTGTAACGGGGATGATCGCTGGGGCGAAGCTGGGATATGAATTAACTCAAATCCCGGGGACGTTTGATCCAAAATATCCAAATTTGTGGGTCATATGCTGGCAATTATTTGGTGGGGAGAGGATTTCTTCCTTCCATTCGGATGGCGAGGTCAATTTGATAGACAGATTGTACAGTTACTTCAATTGATCGAAGCATTTGGATTTAAATGCTGGAATAGTTTACGCCAAGAAATGGCGAGTATGTGTTGAGTCAACCGGACTGCCCCAAAGAAACACATACAACACGTATAAGGATGGCAAAGGTCATTTGCATGTGTGAGTTGTGCTCCGGATAGAGAGTCTCAGCGGCCGGAGCTGACTGGATGTGCATTTATCCTAAGGGCTCATCCTTAAACTACGTGACCCATTTTGGCCGTCTTTTGCACCCTACCTACCCGTCGTGACCGCCTGGTGACCAAAGACGACCTCTACCCCCCGTCACGTATACCAAAAAATTAATTCCGCCATTCCGCGCCTAAAACAATAATTTTCAGCATTTATTTCGAGTATACACTCGTTAATAATAATTGGCCAATGCCAATTGGCACTCCTTCATCTGTCTCCGCAACATTGGTTTTGATGGGGAATGAAAAAGTATTTTCTATAATATATCGTGATGAACGGGAGAAAATTGGTTTTAAAAAAATATTTCCATCAAAAACTACAATCTCTCAAAAAGGTAACAAGACTATAGCTTAAGTGGGCTAAATTAATTTTGTGAAAAAAATTCATTTTAAGTGCCATTTAGACAGAGATTCCCAAAATACTTGAGATAGTAATTACAAAATACAAGTCAGAGATTATAATTACATATTATGAATTAGTTTCGGCTGCTCCCCAAGAATTTAATTACAAAATACATCAGTTGTTAAAAACATATCAAAATTAACAGTCCACTTTGACTTCGTCTTAGCATTCGTACTGGAGCCTTGAGCCCACGAGGGATTCCCAATCCCTTATTTTGTTGTAATGAAATTTTATAGAGTATCATCTCGCTCCGCGGTAAAAATGTAATTGTGCGAATCTTGTATAATACTGTGTAAATAAATAGGGTATAAGGCTATATTTTCATATTTTCAGTAAAGATAATTACTGGGTAAGTTTATTAGGATAAAATGACGAGATGAATAAAATGACTGCGGTCAAAACACTTTTTTCCGTTTTGGCCACTCCACGGTGTATGTAAATGTCCAGAGCTAACTCCTGATCTCAATGAATCCTTTATATGCATAATTTGGCTGTCCCTATCAATGATACATTTATAAGTACCTGATCTGGCATTTACGAGTGGTGTTGTACAAAAAATTGTGATAATATTAAAATAAATAATTGAATACACTTATTTTTATTTTAGTTAACGTATACATTACGTATAGATAATATATTTTTTTACTTTTAATTAATAAAACTATGTGAAGTGACAAGGGCACTTTATTGCAAGAAACAAGGGCATGATGGCGCTTCGTATAGATCATTCTATAAAGCAGCACATCTTGCTCGTTATAGAGAACATGCGTTTCTATGGTAGCAATTGGAGAAAGGTTTTGAGGGTAGCATTTTTTGCTGCTGTTATAGAGTGAGAATCTTATAAGGAGGGTCGTTATAGGGAAAGTCTACTGTGTGTGTATATGTGTAGGTATATGTATTAGTAATTTATGTATTTGAAACAACACAAATATCTACATATAAGTATAAATGCAATATAATAATATAATTAATAATACTTACCTATGATATGTATCTATAGGTATTACAGTATTACATTATTATTACATATAAGACTTAAGTTATTATGCCAAACTGTGTTTATCCATTGCAGGGTGACCTTTACAATTTCTAAAAAAATAAAATTTTGACCGTGAAAATGTATTATTTTGTGCCAGCGAAGCATGGAATTACGACAGAAAAACACAATTTTTTTTGTTTAAACAGCAATAAGTTGTGTATAGCAAATTATTTTTCACCTTTTTTTTTACTGCAAATCATGTAATTCATTCACCACATGCAGATATTTTTAAAACATGAACATTTTCTGCGACGCCAGCCGAAAATTCCCAATACAGCTTCATAAAAGGGATAAAACCTTACTAATAAAAATTTGTATATTATGGACTATTAATCATATGCATATACTGAAAATACGTGTGAAAAATATTTTGCTTCGCTCTATTATTATTAAAATCCAACGTTCAACTGAAAATATTTTCCTACGATGATTGCATGCAATTAAAGGCACAAATTTGGGCCGCAAAGGCGTTGATTAAATCAGGGATAACATTTCGGCAAAGCAACAATCCTATCACAAATTTTAGCTCACTTTAAAAAACAGAAATGTTTCAACGATTTTCAAACATGTTCTTCTAATACCTGATTCACATTAAGATTATGCTATTAATTTAATAAATTATTTTTGTATAATTTTTATTTAATGATAGTGTTTAGGACAAACGGAAGTCAAAAATTTATTATTTGGCTACAGTGGTACTTTTCTGGGTATGTTTTAGAAAATTCGTGATAGGAATTTTTGGCAAAAATCAAAGCAACGCCAAATTACGCTTCATAAGAACAAAATTGTATGTTTGATTTATAGAATGAAAAACTTAAATATTTTGCAATAAAAATTAAATTTTCTTTGATACTAATACAACGCTATTATATGTTTATCTATTCAGCTATACTATTGCTATACATAACTAACTCTTAAAGAATTATGCGCAATTTTTTTCGGTAATTCGGTACAAGCCTTTTTTAGCAATGAAAAAATGAAGCATTAATCATTTTGAAAAAATACAGATAAAAGGCTCTGATAATTCATCAATATAAATATGTAATAGGAATGCAATAGATTCAAAAACCAGAAGGAAAATCGGGCTGGACTAAATATGACAGAAAAATGGAGCAAATAGAAATAAAATAGGCATGAATTGTGTGCCAGATCTGCCGAAGCCAGTCAAAAAATTGTAAAGGGGTTAAGAGAGACAAACAGAAGAGATGCACGTGTTTCATATTCTATATCTATATGCATAATACAGTAGAGTCTCTCTATAACAAGTCTATTTATAACAACATTTCTCTATAACGACACTATTTTTTCCGCCCTTCGTACATGCAAAGTACATATTTTATGTTCTATATATAACAACATTTACTAGTATAACTAGTAATATTTTTTTCACTTCCCTTTAGTGTTGTTATAGAGAGACACCACTGTACATGTATACATCGTATAAAGTATTTAAAGAACAAAAAACCTGCCTGAACCCCAAATGACGAAATAAGCCCAACAGATGTGATGTGAGAGGAAAAGAAAAGGCATTGCACGCAGTAATCACAACAATAAGAAAACTCCATTGTCAACGCCAGTGGCACCAAAAACACATTTTTTACACACGATTAAAAACAGTCACAAACTCAGGAATTACCATAAAAAAGCAAGGCGAAATTTAATGTTACCTCCACTGACAAACATAAAAAAAAAAACTATACGTGAATTGTGACTCCAAAATTAAAATAACGTACTAGGTATATTCCATATCACCTCACACACTTGCTCATTTACGTTTCTCATAGCACTCACATTTTGTGCATTTTTATTATTACCACCGCCATAAAAAAAATAATACACAGCAAACAGCCATGGGAGAGTGTCCTAAATTTTCCCTTCCAAAAAAAAATTTCTTTCCATGTTTCCCCCTCTTTACACACTTTTGAGTTCTTCAAGTACGCACTGAGTGGGTTACACATCCGAGGTGTAAAACGGGATGCGTTCATCCGAAAATTTCAGAAGAGCAGTGAAATTTCCTAGTCAATAACAATTATGCATAATGGGAGCAATACATCGTGAAAATTTTCTCAATTCAATCTTTGAGTCAATTCTCAATTCAGCCTTTTCAATGATGTTTGACCTCCAAACGCATACTTGACCTTACTTTTTGGTGTTGGCTGGAATCTAAAAGAAAATGTCGGATGAGCCTATCCCATGTTGCTGCATACACATATCAATATACTTCTCGCCGCCATTCTCAAGAAATTTTTTTTAACAGAAACCAATGCACCTCGGAAGGTATACAATAATAATACAGTCGACTCTCCCTATATCGGTCCTCCCAATAAGAGCACTTACTCTCTAGCAGCAGTGCTGAATCCCCCTTACAGCTTTACCATATAAAGTGCGCTCTCCATAAGAGCACTCGCTATAACAGCAGTCACTCTATAACAGAAGGGTATTTTCTTCCCTCGGTCACATTCCTCTCGCAATAACTGCACTTTCTTCCTATAAGAGAAGTAGCGCCAAAGTCAGGTATCCCTTCAGCATTAACGTTTTCTTTATAACAGCACCGGAGCTCTATACCAGCACAATTTTATTATTTTCTCACTAAAATGTAAATATTTACGCCCAATTGTGTAAATATTGTTAGAATTTGGAAAATTATCAAAGTTAAGCCTGAAAATAATCTTAATTATTTAATATTCATATTTTTTTAACTGATTATCTGTACCAGCAGTTCGTTATAAGACCACTTTTTTGGTGCAGATAGGGTGCTCTTATAGAGAGAGTCGACTGTTTACATGAAAATTAGAGATAAAAGAGGCTTTTTCCCGGATAAAGGCTCTCATCTCATCACCCATTTCCTCTCTTGAGACTTCGCCCAGCACCACCCGGCACTATCGATCCGGTCTTAGGTATATATACACAGCCATACCTAAAAAAACATAACGCGTATATACATATATATCCGTATGCATACCACCTGTTGTGCTTTAAGCCACAAGTGCATTAGTGGGGGAAAACTGTGCCGTAAAAGATATGAGGAATCCCACGAGAACAAATAAAAGTGGGCGTTCAGTGAGAAAGATAGTGTTACAGTTTTTTGGGTAATTTGTAAACGTGTATTAAAGAACCTGGGATTACACCAGGACCCCAATGTGGGAGTTTTCTATAGGAGGAAGGACTAGCGTGGACGAAAATTATGTCAAATATTTTTAAATGTGCAGCATAAAGTGCAAAATTGTGGATATTACTCAAGTATTTTACTTTTTTTGGACGCAATTATTTTATGACGTGACAAAATATTTGTTTCCTGAAAGCAAACGCCGAGAGATTCAGCGCCAAAATATGACTTGATGGGTAAGTATTGCATTATTACTCATACTTATAGCTACATATATATCCTCAATATAGTCGAGTCTCTATATAACAACTCTGAAGGGCAGGGCGAAAAATATTGTTACAGGGAAAAGTTGTTATAAAGAACATTAAATATGTACCTTACATGTACGAATGGCAGGAAAAATAATGTTGTTATAAAGAGACTTGTTATATAGAGACTCCACAGTATTAAGATTGTATAGGGACTTAATAACGCAAAACGTAATGTCCGTTAATTAGTTGCTGTCGTTACTCATTACATTTCGATAACAACTTTTGTTAGAAGTAAATTCATTTTTCTTATTTTTTTGTGTATAGACGAATGCAAATATAGGCAACTGATAATGATTAAAATGTTTAATGAATTAATAATAGCCAGATAATAAGACTTTAATTTTTAATAATAACAATAAAGTAATAATAACTTTAAGCCACTTTAATAAATAATAACAATTTAATTTTTTAAACGGCAAAACGGAAACGACAAACGACTTATAAGTTATAAACGACAAAACGACCGTCCTTTGGTTTTTGAGCTTCCATTTAATTCGAATGGCTATATCTCATGCATTTCGTCTTTTGTTTTGTGGGCTAATTTTCAAATAAATCGTCAGTTTTGCCCAAAGAGAAAAAGCTATCAGCTTATTCAGTACCTTTTTGCAGTTCCAGTGGAATTGAATGAAATAAGAAATAACTTATGTGTTATTCGGGTTATTCCTGTGATTGTATTATTATTAGTGGTCGGTGGTCGTGGTGAATCAGATTTTCATTGATTATTGTGCCTAATTTGTATTAATATAACATCCGTACATAATAAATAATAACATAATTAATTGTATTAACGTATTTTATTGAAACTTGTGTTTACCGGGATAGATTGAGACTCAAGCAACGCACGTTGCCAGTTAATACCTCGTAAGCAATTCAAAGTCACCTTCCCCCCCCCCCAAAAAAAAACCATGATCTCCATCCGGAAAGAAGCCTTGTACAAGCTCCTCCTCTTCATCACTCCCTGGCGCTCAAAGTCCAGCAAGGAGATCAACTGGAAGCGACGTCGCCTGGGGCGAATCATCATCAACATGGAAGTGCTCATCCTCTGGCTCGTCGTCATCTTCTGTATCATCTTCCTCATTTACCTGTACCGGGCCCGGTTGTTGCGGGAGAGGATCCTGGAGGCCCTGGGGCCAAATAGGAATACGGAAGAAATGATCAAATTAAATGACGTCACCACCATCTTGGATCCATCACATGGCTGCCAGGTAATCCCTTTGCTCAAATTTATATTAAACATAAAATCGAGTTTTATCAGGTCCATGGACCATAAAATAAAAATAATAAAATTAAATTAAAAAGTGCCTACAAGAATGTGATTTCTGTTTTTTTTGAAGTTCAAGGGTAAAAATGCGCTGGCCGTTGTCATGGTCACGTCCTTGCCAGGTCAGAGGAAGCAGAGGGATCTCATACGGAGAACTTGGGCAGCACGCAAGTATCAGACGACCATCATGGTCTTTTTCTTCATTGGCAGGCCATCTTGTGAGCAGGAGGTTTGTTTTCAAAGCTTCTTTCGGGGTTGATACAGTGGAGTCTCTCTATAACAGCACTGAAGGGAAGGACGAAAATATTGTTATTGGGAAATGCTTTTATATAGAACATAAAATATGTACGTTACATGTACGAAGGGCGGAAAAAATAATATTGTTATATAGAAATGCTTTTATAAAGAGACTTACTATAATAAGATTCCACTATGTATATACGAGAAATGCGAACGATTTCGTTATTATAACAAAAACAGTAATAAAAGCTATACTAAACTATCACTATAGGTAGTATAACAACTTTCTACAGAAGCACTCTTGCTATAACAGCATCCTGGGATCCCCAGAGGGGCTTCATTATATGTAAATGACTCCCCGTATAACAGGACTCACTATACAATAGAGTTTGCCTACCTGATTGTGGCAGTGTTGTGATTGTGGCAGTGTTGCTCCTTCACCGGGCCTTTTTGCCACTATAGCCGCTCTTCCTTTGGAAACAGATTGGAATTAAATATCCCTTTGACATCAACGTTTTCCGTATAACAGCAGCACTTGAACTATACTGTGAAGTCTCGTTATAACAGCACTGAAGGGAAGGAAAAAATATTGTTACTGAGAAATGTTGTTATGTAGAACATTAATTATGTACCTTACATGTACGAAGGGCTTAAAAATAATGTTGTTATAGAGAAATGTTGTTACAAAAATACATGTTATAGTGAGACTCGACTGTACATATATGATGTATGTATACATGTGTATAATAATTACGATAATAGAGTGCTATAACGTACAGTGTATTGCTAATGCGGGATTGTAATCCCGGGATTGAACGACACTGAAGGTGTACAGTGGAGTCTCTTTATAACAAGTCCTTTTATAACAACATTATTTTTTACGCCCTTCGTACATGTAAAGTACAAATTTTATGTTCCATATAACAACATTTCTCAGTAACAATAGTTTTTTCCTTCCCTTCAGTGTTGTTATAAAGAGACTACACTGTAGTGGTACCGGGAAATGCTGTTATATGGAACAATGAATATGTACCGTGCACGTACGGAGCGCGAAGGGCGGAAAAAATAACGTTGTTAAAAAGAGACTTGCTATTCCAGACACTCAACTGTAGCAGGATTTTAATCCTTTTCCAAAAAAAGAACTTTTTAGCAAAGTGGCGTAAATATTACTGCAATTTTTGTTTTACCGTAATTATACGGTGGTGTCTCTCTATAACAAGTGTGTTTATAACAAAATTTCTATATAACAATAGTATTTTTTCCGCCCTTCGTATAAGTAAAGCATAAAGTTTATGTTACATCTAACATTTTCTAGTAACAATGTTTTTTCCTTTCTATCAGTGCTGTTATAGAGTGACTCCACTGTATTTGTCTAGAAATTAGAAATATTCTTGATTATTTAATTTTTTTAATTATTTTTACCCAGCTTTTTATAACAGCTCCTCGATATAATAGTTGCAAATCGTGTATGTATTGCCGTGTATGTACAGATATGGTCCTGTTAAAGTGTGAGTGAACCTAAACGGATTTTTATTGGTCTATTAAATCCCCATTTTCCAGCTGGAACGCCTCTACCAGGAGGCCTTCCGCTATGGAGATTTGATCGTGGAAGATCTGGAAGAGCACTATTACGGCTTGGGAGTAAAGACCCTGCGCATGCTCAAATGGTTTTCCCGCAACTGCAACCGCTCCCAATTCCTCATCAAGACGGACGACGACGTCTTCATTAATCTCCCCTACTTCAATCGGATCCTCCCCAATTTAACCCAGGACTTCCAAATCGGGGGTAAAGTCCTCCGTGAGCGGACACCGAATTTCTGGAATCCCTTCACAAAATATTACACACCCAGGGACCTTTGGATTGACGGAATGGCCTATCCCACGTACTTGGGCGGGCCCTGCTACGTGATTCGAGGGGAAATCGTCCCGAAAATCCTCAGTTCCAGCCTGGAAATCCCCTTGTACCACTTCGAGGACGTCCTGATCACGGGGATGATCGCGAGTCAGAAATTGGGCTTGGAATTAAAGGAATTCCCGGGGACGCTGGATCCAAAATTTCCCCTTTTTTGGTACGTCAGTTGGATGCTCTTTGGAGGGGAAGAATTCAGCTCCTTTCACACGGATGGGGGGAGGGAATTATTGTTGAAATTGTATAGGGGTTTAGTGTGATTTTTTATTCCTGTCTCATCCCCCTCTTTATTACTGTGGAGGGAAAAATACGAAAGGGAGGAATGGCCAGCAGACGCAACAACGCAGAGATGTGATTGTTTATTTATTATTTGTTTGATAAAGTGTGACTGTCGTCGGTGAATATTCCCTCAATATATCATTTATCAACATGGGCGTATAAACGTGAAGCATATAAGCTTGTGTATCAGGATGCATGCAATTACCGTCGATCTTCAACGAAAGATAAATGACGTCATTCGTTTGCCAGTTAACAAAAATATAATCTGTATTCAGATACAACCTACAACATAGATAAACGATGAGATTTTTTAGTAGCATTAGCAATTAGTAACACCGTAGGTTTAAGTAGAATTAGAAATTATTTGTGGACAAATGTTGACTAATATTATAGCTATATTTTATGGTGAATAATCATACATAAAAGCTTCCATTTGCATTTCGTTCAAGAGAAGCAGTGCCGCACTGATGCTCCAAGCTCATCTTTATGTCCTTTTCGCGCTAAAAAATGATGATTTTAAGAGAAAGTATCTACAAATTATGGGCGAAGACAATATTTGACACTGATCCTCATTGGTGTCATTATCCTCGATGCTTATAATCGTTCAAATCAACGCGTATGAGGAAGAGTTATGCAGAATGTAATTGCCAGTCTGTCTGCGCAAATCAAGTGGTTTGAAGGGAATATTCTTAATTTGACTTTTCATAGAAATATTCTGTTGTTGTTTGGACTGGAACGGGCATTTCGTCGTTTAAGAGCCAAAAGTGACTAAAACACATGAAACTACAGTCGACTCTCTATAACAGCACCCTATCTGCACCAGAAATAGTGCTCTTATAACGAACTGCTGGTATATAGAGAATTAGTTAAAACATATTGATATTAATTAATTAAGATTATTTTCAGGCTTAACTTTGATAATTTTCCAAATTCTAACAATATTTACACAATTGGGCGTAAATATTTACATTTTAGTAAATAAAAAATAAAATTGTGTTGGTATAGAGCTCCGGTGCTTTTATAGAGCAAAAGTTAACATTGAAGGGATACCTGACTTAGGCACTAATGCTCTTATACGGAGAAAGTGTTGTTATAGTGAGAGAAATGTGACCAAGGGAAGAAAATACCCTGCTGTTATAGAGTGACTGCTGTTATAGCGAGTGCTCTTATGGAGAGCGCATTTTACATGGTGAAGTTATAGGGGGATTCAGCACTGCTGTTATAGAGTCAGTGCTCTTATGGGGAGAGCCGGTATAGGGAGAGTCGACTGTATTGGAAAAACTGACTATAAGCAAAATTCCTTAAAAGCAAAACTGACTAATTGTAAGTGTCAAAAAGTATGAAAAAACTTGCTACAAAAATTGACTGAATATTCACTTCTTGGTGCTCGGTAGAAATACTAACATTCAGATAAAAATATTTATTGGAGCAAATTTGTATGGGATTCTATTTTCAGTATTTTTGGCACCTAGTTTTGTTATTAAGAAATGCTTTATGTTCATCTTGCCATTTGTTTTCCGTGCTTTTAGTCTCTTTGGGTTCTTAAACGACGATTTGACGTTCTAATGTACATTATATCTAATAGTATGAGCTGTCCCGGAATATTCCAATTTACACCAATTCATCATGCGAAAAGCTTGGGTCAATATCTTGCTAAAGAAACCAGACGCTGTCTTTTGGTGCCCGGATTATATTTTGGAAAGGGTTATGGACTGAAAAATCCATTCGGAGCCTTGGTGATCCGAGCAACTAAAATCGGTTCCATTATTTTCATTATTTGCATGCCCATAATCTTGTACGCTTTCTACAACCAACAGCAATTAATGCGAGAAGAAATTTACCGCTCTTTGGGATGTCATCGGAATACATCGGAGAAGCTTTTAATGTACCGAGACACGACCATCATACAGCCTCTGGACCTTGCCAGGGTAGTTTATTCAAAGCAAAAATGCTTTCCTTGGGGTATTTCCAAAAATGTAGTCAAAAGTCCAAAAGAAAGTTAACACATTTTTGATTTTTTTTTTAGATAAATGCAACAAAAAAGTTACTTATACTGATTCCAACGCAGCCCCAAAACGGAGAGCGCCGAAATTTGATTCGACGAACTTGGGCGTCCAAAATTTCCCAGTTACCCGTGAAACTCTTTTTCTTTTGTGGACTACCAACCACCGGAAATTTGAAAGGGTTGGACAAAGAAAATGAAAATCATGGTGACATGATCGTGGAGAATCTCCAGGAGAGTTATTACGGCCTGGGCATAAAATCTCTCCGGATGCTAAAATGGTTCAATCGGCATGTACAGCACAAATTTACGTTCTTGGCCAAAGTGGACGACGATGTTTACATTAACCTTCCCGCCTTTTTAGAAACGATTCAAAATTTCCCCGAGGAATTTAAGGTGGGCGGGAGACTTCTGCGGGGGCGACATCCAAACCATTTTTATCCCTTTACGAAATACTACACTCCCAAGGAAATGATAGATTTGAAACAGCCATATCCACATTACGTTGGCGGGCCTTGCTATATCATTCGTGGGGATATTATTGCTAGTATGTTGGCGGCAAGTCTGACGATGCCTTTGTATCATTTGGAAGATGTGTTTATCACGGGATTTATTGCCTCACAAAAGCTGGGACATACATTATATGACATTCCTGGTGTGCTTGATCCGCACAATGTCCGACTTTGGGCGTGGAAATGGAGCTTGTTTGGACCCATGAAATTTGTGTCTTTTCACACGGATGGATTGCTGGGACTTTTCCGGATTTTCTTCGAGTATTTCTCTGTCAGTTCTAATAATGATGTTTACTACAAGAAAGTTACTGTTACTTTATAATGCAATGGATCATCTGAATCTGACGTGTAGCCAAAATTATTTTTAGCACAAGCATAACAGAACCACCTGTACATATATTGCTTATACAGATGTACAGCGGAGTCTCTGTATAGCAACTGTGAAGGAAAGGGCGAAAAACATTGTGACAGAGAAAAGTTGTTATATAGAACATAAAATATGTAGCTTATATGTACGAAGGGCGTAAAAAAATAATGACGTTACATAGAAAAGTAGTTATAAACAGACTTGTTATAAAGAGACTCCACTGTATGTTTTGGTGATGGAATGAAATATCATTAAAACACTTTGGAAGAATCGTTTCTGAACAGATCATACATGCACTATATGCAGATTAAAATCAAACCGCACGAAATTATGTAGTTTCATAATGTCGCAAACCGGACCAACGTCATTGCATGTGAAGTATGCATTATATGTACATATGTCAGAAATAATACAATCATTTTTTATATTAACGAGTAAATGGAAAACACAGATATGTACATCGATCAATTATTCGCTGAAACAATTTTTTTCCCGTTCATGCGGAAGACCAAAGATCTATGTACTTTATAGATATTTCTTATTTTTTGCTTTCGTTTCCTCCACCATGGTCTTGGAAGCAGATTTCAGATCATAGGCCTGTCCGAATTTGGCGGAAAGGTTGATCAGCCCCGTCGTCCAATCGGAAACCAGGAATGTCTCTGATGCCCGATAGTCCCAGGGAAATGTGTGGTGATAATTATGCCAGCCCTCGCCCCAGCTCAACACTCCCATGATATTATTTTCAACGGGGGAAATGTTCCTGTTAATTCGTTACCAAATCATTCACAAAATTATTGTATTTTAATACGTATATATGTATTTATATAGGTATACGTATTAATACAGTATATTAAATAAATATGCGATTCGAAATTTGTGCAGACGGTCACTTTTTGATATTAAGGCCGTGTGTATATGGCCAAATTATGTTTACTTGATCTCGGATATAAATATATGTATAGATCATACCTGTTATATGGCTTGTAGCCCCACATGTGTGTGACACTATTGATGCTCCAGGCTTTGTGGGAAGAGATAATGTATCGGAGCTGACTGCTGACGCAGAATGCCACGAAAAGGTCTTCTTGCCATAGGAACGACGGGACAAATGTGGGGAGGAACATACTCACTAATGGATACAGCCATCTGTAGTTTCTGCACAATAAAAGCAATTGCATATAGTTGAAAATTACAAATTTGTGTGCATAAAATTAGTAAAGAAGTCATTAGAAAGCGTCAACTGTATGCATACGTCATAGATAACAATGAATAATGGGTTTTTATTTTTTATATTAGAAAATAAACGTGTCAAAAAGTGAAATGGGAATTTCAGACTATACATTTGTATGTGTATAAATATACTTACCGCTTTTGCCAGATAACAACAGGCTCTTCCTTCATATCCTCCATGCTAATACGGCGCTCATTCTCCAGGAATTTCTTGTGGTCGTACGTAAGAAGCCAGCCGACGTGGGAGTAGAAAAATCCCCGGGAAGAATTGTGAGGGTCTGGATCCGTGTCGGAGAATTTGTGATGAACGCGATGCCAAGAGACCCATCTCCAGATTGTATTCTGACCAAATATTATATATTTGCTATAGTATAGTGTACTTTAATATTCTGAAATTTTCGTATTATATCACTTATCGAAGAGTCAAGTATATAGCTACATATACATTATTGTACCATCTCCACACGGCCGTTTATATCTACTTTGATTATATCCACAAATTCCAATTACCAGCTTTCTTATTTAATGCTGTCTTTAGATGTAACCTTCTGTAAATGTTAACAATTTTATCATAAATAATAAACACGATGTATTCGAAAAAAACAAAATTTGGTTCCTACGTCTATGTTAATATGTTAATTTCTGTGGTTTTAAATTCGCTCGAAACCCGCTAAGATCAGTTTACTGCTTCCATGAATAGCTAATGAAATTGTTATTTAATGGAGAAATTGACGTCAAAATATTTTATTTTCCAAAGGAACAAATCTATAACAATTTTATATTGACAACAGCTTTTTCTGGGTTTGTATACAGTGGAGTCTCTCTATAACAAGTATCTTTATAACATTTCCCTGTAACAACTTTAATTTTCCAGCCCTTCGTACATGTAACGTGCATATTTACGGTTCTGTATAACAACATTTGGCTGTTACAATATTTTTTGCCCTTCCTTTCAGAGTTATACAGTGGACTCTCTCTACAACAACTCTCTTTATAACAACGTTTCTCTATAGCAACTTAATTTTTCAGCCCTTCGTAGATAAAGTGTACATATTAAATGTTCCATGTAACAACTATTTCATATGTAAACCATTTTTGCCCATCCCTTCAGGGTTGTTATAGCGAGAGTCCACTGTATACAGATTCCACTGTAAAATTTAGCGGTATACAGCCAATGTAGCTACGTAGATAAATTCCTGATTTGTGGATTTTTGATCATTTAATGCATGAAGGCCGCGTGGAGATGATCAAATACAGTGGAGTCTCTCTACAACAAGTCTCTTTATAGTAACATTTCGCTATAACAACATTATTTCTTCCGCCCTTCGTACATATAAGCTACATATTGTCTGTTCTATATAACAACTTTTCCCTGTAACAGCATTTTTCGCCGTTCCCTTGTGAGTCGTTATATGGAGACTCCATTGCAAAGCACTTTTTTCTTGCTGTTACACACAATTGAAAAGGCTATGGATAAATGTCAAAAATATTTGTGAAGTACTTGTCCTCCAAGGGTTTGAGCCAACATAAGGATTATTTTCAACGGAGTTTTCGCCTTATATGCCCGATGACTCCAAAGCCTGTGTGCGCCCATTGAGGTCCCAATCACGCCAACGGCATCCAGAACAAAGCCTGTACAGAAGAGCTTGATAAATTGGTCACTTTCTTTCCAATGTTTTTTTTCAATTTATTTCTTGTATTGTATTTGAATTCAGCAATTTTTAAAAAGATTCTAAATTTGCAATATTTATTACATTTCTCTTCGCTGGTTTCCTAATCTAATATGACTTTTAAAAAATATGTTCACAAATGTGGCCATTTGCAGGTAATTGTGATCACGCCACCTTCAAATCTGCTATAGCATTTATAATTGTGGAAAAAACGTTTCAGTAATTACAAAGTAATTATACACTAATTTATTCATTTAATGTATTTATTTAAGTATGGTTTTGGTGAAAGTCAAGTAAAATATTTGCGCAAAGCCGAGGGAAAAAATAAGAAATGAAGCTGGTTAAGTTAACACGAATGAACCCTGAAAAATATTGAGCATTTTTTGATTTAACAATTAAGCAGGTTAAGTTTAAACTTGAATTTTTTCCTGAATTATTTTTCTTTAATTACGCGTAGTTTATTAAATCGTTGGAGGGCAACAATTACGCAGCTGGACACAATATCAAGCTTTGAAATAATATAAATAAAGCCTGTATATTATAATAGTGCTTTAGCATAAGCCTTTTATACGACTAAAGATTTACCAAAATTAGTAAGCGACACGAAAGCTCAAAAAATCAATTTAATTCTTACACGAAATTATTGTCAGAAGGCACGCATTCCCCGTAAGCACAAAATACATGCCAATTAGGGCAAAGATATGGTGAAGAAGAATGGCGGACGAAGTAAAGTAATTGATTTTCAGGGTGTCCGCCATTTTGAACAAATTTCGAACAAATTTTCACTGGCGTAATAAATTGTTGACAAGTCTATGGCACCTAGGACGATGTTTGCTTAAACACACGGCTTCTTTCTTTATTCAACTGAATTTCATTTACTTCGTGCTCATTGCTTACAATCTAACTTATAATCTATATTTTTAATCCCGCAACTTCTTTCTTCGTAACTTTAGACGACCCACAATTACATTTGTAGGAAATTTGGTGAAACTTAATCTGTAGGACTTTGCTCAGTGGAACATGAAATATAGTGGGAAATGTTTCTGCGTATTACGACAAATTACGGCTTAATGCTGCCCTTAAAGCCTGTAGAAGAATAAGAGATTAATTTTTAAACAGATGGTTGTTATTTTATGGGCTTATTTGTGCCTGTCCTCATCGTTTTTACAACTACATATAAATAGTCAATTGTTCATTCGCACTATCCCATATCTATAGTTCTTGTTTCTCGCTTTAGTGACCTCCACTATAAGGCCTTGGTAGCAGATTTAAGATCATAGGCCTGTCCGAATTTGGCGGAAAGGTTGATGAGCCAGGGATGTCTCTGATGCCCGATGATCCCAGGGAATGTGTGGTGATAATTATGCCAGCCTTCGCCCCAGGTTAATACTGCCATTATTTTATTTTCAGCGGGGAAACGTTCCTGTTAATAATATGCTTAAGAATTAAGAATAATTTTCGACTATAAATGAACGACCGCCAAAATAAAGCAAAATGTTGTTTTGTGGCACTCTCTATAACGTCTCTCTATAACAGCATCCAAGGGAGCCCAAAATTTTGCTGTTATAAAATAAATGCTGTTATAGAGAACACAATTATTATGTGTTCTATGTACAAGGTGCTGCGAATTTCATGACGTCATGGAGAACATGCTGTTATAAGGGGTACTGTTATGAAGAGACTCCACTGTATTCGTTTAGTACTCACTGGAAAACAGGAATTGCCTCATTGATAACAATGGAGCATCTACAAAGAAATAACAATGTTAGACTATTAGAATTGTATATGTATGTATACAGTGGAGTCTCTCTATAACAAGTCTCTTTATAACAACATTTCTATGTGAAAACATTATTTTTCCAACCCTTCGTACAAGTAAGGTGTATATTTAATGTTCTATATAGCAACTTTTCCCTGTAACAATATTTTCCCCCCTTCCCTTAAGAGTTGTTATATGGAGACTTCACTGTATGTACATACCGCTTTTGCCATATAACAACAGGCTCTTCCTTCATATCCTGCATGTTAATACGGCGCTCATCTCCAGGAATTTCTTGTGGTCGTACGTAAGAAGCAGGCCGACGTGGGAGTAGAAAAATCCCCGGGAAGAATTGTGACGGGTCTGGATCCGTAAAATAATGTACTTTTTCTCTGATATAGCCGAAACTAAAGTTGGGACTATAAATATTACATTTATGCAGCTAACAAATAATATACTGTAGAACCTCTCTATAATGGGCTCCCTTATAACGGTTTTCTCTCTATACTGGTAGCTGAAAATGCTTCCATCAAAAACTTTCTCCAATTCTTAACATAGAAACTTCAGTTCTTTTTAATGTACATTTAACACGTACATTTAACGTTTTATTTACGTAATTTTAACATAGCATATTTTCTCAACGTTTGGACGTTTTGTGCTTGCAAAAATGTGCTGCGCTCACATTTCGCAAATAACAAAGTCACACTTACATAATTTAGGTATATGACATAAACATGTTGAAAAATCCTGATTTGCCGCAAATTTTCACAATTCTTGTTGCTTGGGTTATTTATGTATATTATACGGTATATATAAAATCGGTGTCCGCATATAGTGGATTCTCCCAATGACAATGTCTGTATAACTAAATTCGAAGGGTTTGAAAGCAAAAGTAGTTAAACCAAACAATTTCAAACATAATTTGTTCTTAACTCTTAAAATGTTCAAACTCGGTATATTTTCTTTGCTATAGTTCTAAAACATTGATGAATTTTTATCGCAAATGAGTTTGACATGTCTATCTATACTATAATTGTGCCAAGTCGCCCCAAAATAGTTCATGTTCCGTGTTAGAACGTTTCCCCATAACAGCAATACTAATGACAATGGCATTATAGGGTTTTTTGAGCCACAAATAACGTGACAGTATTGTTGATGATCGCTCCCAACAGCGTCAGTTGAAGTTGGTAGTCAATGAAGGCAAAACTTCCATTCTTGGTTTTAATGGGTCGGGCGCCCCGCATGTATTTCCGGAACCACAAATCCCTTGTAAAGGGACTCCAGGACTGGATCATGCAAATGGAGATGTCGTAGCTTCTGGCAGCCGCCGACATCACGGCCGTCATCATGTACCAGACAAGGGCGACGGCCACGATGGACTTCAGCGTCCTTACCGTGATGAACTGGACAATATTGACAATGATCATGGTCGTCCCAGTAAAATTGGCCACGGCATAGAACAGCTGGAATAGATCGTTGTGCTCCAGCTGGAGGAACCGCAGGCCGTCGAACAATTTTGTGAGCTCCCGCAATGTTTTGAAATTTGCCACAGCCGTTTTGGGGTAAATGAAATTGCTAAAATTTAACAAAAATTTACGGTTTCAATAAATCGTATACGCAATGCCGTAAATAAATAAATTCATTTATGAATATTTAAATAAATAAATTAAATATATTCACTTATAGGTGAATTTATTACATATTCATTTATGAATATTTAAATTAATTAATTAAATAAATTTACCTTTGACTATTGATTATTTAAATTAATTGATTGAATAAATTTATATATGATTATTGATTAAATAAATTTATCTATGATTATTGATCATGTAAATAAATTCATCAATGACTATTTAAATATATAATTAAAGGAAAAAAAATTCATCGACTATTTAAATTATTGAATGAAATTAAAAAGTGTATCTATGATAATATAAATGATGTAATTATATAAATTATAGTTATTTTTTAAATAAATAATTAAATAAACTACTGATTAATAATATTAAACAAATTACTGAGGTTTGTTTTGGTCATGACCTTTACTTTACTATGCATAGTAAAGACATTGGCAGTGGCAGATAATTTCCATGATATCCATGATTCCAAAAAAATGGTTTCCGTAAAACTTAAACTTCGTCACAGGAATTTGTATGCATAGTAACATGTACATGCAACAACAATAACAGTAAATTCTTATGCATACCTAAGAGCATGCTGAAAATTTTTCCCGTGGTACATGACCAAGATGACGATGAGCGAGCCGCTGGAGAAATGAATTAGCCAAAAATAAATCTGCATAATGGAAAAGCCCAGGCGATAATAAAGCTCTTCCTGTGCATCGACCATGGTTAAAAGTGACGTCCCATGAAATTTCAAATTCGGCTTTCGCACGATTCTCAAGGAATAAACAAGTGCCACAATATGCATGACAAATGTCACGATTTGAGCCCCACGCCGGATCTTGTACATGGACACTTTGTATTTGTGGTCTTCCTCAGGAATCTTCAACCTCTTTGTTTCTGCCCAAATACCCATATTAATTTATGCTCTATTTCAATTACATATTTATCAATTGTTTTGGATCCCAATTTTACATTTTTGGATTAACTTGTGCTTTATAAAAATTCATATATGTTTGTTCTAAATAAAATTCCCTTTACCATAAGGATAATTAAAGCTGGTGGAAATCAAGCGGTTGACGTAAATTCGAAAGAGAGACGCATCTCGAGCTGCCGTGGAATAGCAAGTCCATCCGATAATCGTCCCCGCCAAGAACCCTTGATACTCAATATTTTCTGAGGGATTCAACTGTTTTTGGGCCACGGCCAGGCCATATCGAAGGGCGAGAATGCCCACGTAAGAGCTAAATAACCAGTAGACCAACTCACTCCATTTCCGTTTAATTTTGGATGTCTGGAGCATCATGAATTGCTCATTCAGACGGATGCTAAGCGGCACAATCCCAATGGAGGAGCAGTAGCGGATGAGACGGAGGATAAATTTAGCACTGGACTTATTTTCCGCTTCCATTATTTCCCTGGCGGGGCCTGTGGGGCTTTAAGGTTGCATTCTCTGGACAAAACTAAAAGTGAAATAATGGACAGTTGTTTATTTATACTCACACGATGGAAAAAAGGGGCATAATTAGCCCTAATTACGGTCTCAATTACGAAATGTGTATGATATGTTCCAAGCATAATTTCCGATGCGAGATCCCGTGAATTCTTCCTCTATTTCCAGGTAAAAAGGTATACATATATGCATTATTTGATTGCATAAAAATGAAAGGATATAATTTAGATAGTAATAAATGGAATTGGGCTAACGAACTCTTTTATTTATTGGGTCAATCCGGCGAAATGTATAAGCTTATGAGCGAAACCGGAACGCTTCCTGTCCAGGAAATTCCAGTGGCAAAAATGTCATTTCCTTCCGCAATTTTACATACACGCATTCGTCCACTCCAAATAAAGTGTATTTATCAGCAAGCGGAAATGGTAGTTTACTTGCAACTGGAAATAATAGCGGCTTTTCAGATTGGAATGATGAGCTAAACGTATAAAAGTGTGAAAATAAAGAAGCCGTATTGCAATAAGTGAAAGGCCCAGAAGATAAAAGGGAATGCAGGTATGTACGCTTAATGTACATAGGTATGATAACATGTATAGGTATGTATGAGATTTTACTTTCACATCTTCCGTATTACTTACTATATATGTACATATATCAAAAGCATTTTGGGTGTCCCTCTCAAGGAAAGCTATATTTATGAGCAAGTTGATTGTGCAGATAATTACAGTGGACTCTCGCTATAACAACCCTGAAGGAAAGGGCAAAATTGGTTGTTATATGGAAAAGTTGTTATATGGAACATTTTATATGTAGACTACATATGCGAATGGCTGAAACATAAAGTTGTTATATAGAGAAAATGTTGTTATGAGAGAGTCCACTATACAGGTTTGGCGTGGAACGGAACCGTGTATATTCGTCTGTTTGCAGATAATTGCGGGTGTACTCAAATAGCCATGCACATAAATATGTTACATAGCTAAATACGTATTTATCACCTATAACTACGTAATGTACATGTCACCACGTGTTTATTAATTATTCCGGAAATGGGTCAGCAGTGTATTCACTTTTCCGTTTAATTAAGAACGATTTACCTCTTTTATGTATGTATGTATATAAGTATATGTATGTATGTATTCCATAAACTGAGAGAATTCACGTAATCAGTGACAAGCATCGATTTGATGCGCTTGCACGATGTATTATATACACGGGAGAATTATTCGAAGAAAAAAACATTCTTTTAGGATACAGTCAATCCTCTCTATAACGGTTTAGTAAAAAGCAGCCAGAAAAACCATTATTACGAATAACTGGTATAAGGAAGACCGTTAAAAAACGGTTTTAATGGCAAGGGAGTCGAAATTACAGAAAAACCGGTATAGCTTGTCCGTTTGTGGACTAAAACCGTTATAGCAAAACGGAATTTATGGCGGGGATTCAGAAATTTGAGAAAACCGGTATAGCATGTGCGGGCGTGGTCTAAAACCTTTATAGCAAAAGACATTTATTGGTCGGGGATTCAGAGCTTTCCCGGTATAACGAAAAAACCGTTATAGAGGACGATTTTAGCATTGAAATGATCTCGGGCGGGTTTGTGAACACCGTTACAGTGCCAAAACCGTTACAAGGAGGTCAGTTATACAGAGAATTGACTGTATAGCATTTTTGCATGATTTGGTATTGTTGGATATTGAGAGTGAAGTGTATCTAAAATTTAGGCAATAATACGACAGAAATTATTATAACAGATTTGTTTGTCTAGAAAAAATTGTCTTTTTTTTTGCGTTTATATTTTGTAATAAATAAAAATTGTTGAAAACTATTTGAATTGAATCAGGCTTTCGTTGTGATGTTGTGAAGCAATCGGCTGGCAATTTAATGATTTTTTAAAATATTTTTTAATATATTTTTAATATTTTCAAAAATGTATTTAAATACGACTTTTAGGGTTCGGAGATGTTGGTTGTGAAGGGAGAATTAAGGGAAAACGAGCGGAGTTTAAGGGTTAAGTAAGAAAA
>JAQGBT010002083.1:0-26386 GCA_034698585.1 Disparrhopalites patrizii
TTCTCTCTCTTTCTCTCTCTTTCTCTCTCTTTCTCTCTCTTTCTCTCTTTCTCTCTCTTTCTTCTCTTTCTCTTTTCCTCATTTCTCATTTTCCTCATTCCTCTCTCATTGTCTCTGTTTACCCTCATTTCTCTTACCTTCTCTTTTTCTCTATTGTCCTCATTTCTCTGTCTCTCTTTCTCTCTCTATTTGCCTCATTTGTCTCTCTTTTCCCCTAATTTCGCTCTCCTTGCGGTCTCTCTATTTCCCCCACATTTCTCTCTCTTTTCCTCTCATTTCTCTCTCTTTGCGGTCTCTTCCCCTCTCTATTTCCCTGATTTCTCTGTCTTCGCAATCTCTTTCTCTCTCCATTTCCCTGATTTTTCTCTCTCTATTCCGTTACTATCTCTGTTTTCCTTCGTTATCATTCCCCGTCTGCCTGCCTATCTGAAGCTATTATTCATGCTTTGATACACACCCCCATCCGCCCCACGAAGGGCTGCGTATGGAGTGGTTGGTGCTATTGAAAAGCTAATCACTTGAAGGAGTCCCAGAAGAAGTGCGTACTTGACTAAGGAAATGGATGAATATGGTCTTTTTTTCTACTCTATATTCTTACCTCTTATTTCCTCTCTCTCTCTCTGTCTCTCTCTCTCTTTCTTTCCATCTCATTCTCATTCTCTTTCGTCCTGTGTTGTAAAGGGGCTCGAACTGTTCCACCGTGATGGAAGTGTACGACATGGAGGAAGACCCCACCAATTACACAGACCGACTGCTAGGGAAATTGTGTGGTCCGTCTGGGAATGAAGTGAAGAGGTTCACCTCCTCGCACAGCAAACTGGCTTTGGTGACGCTTGTCTTCCCTCATCAGGATCCATTGGGAGCCGAGTTCTTGGAAGGAGCTTTCCGCTTCCACGACGGTCAGTCTCTCGCTTTCTCTTTCTCTTCATGTCCTTCCCTTTTTCCCCAGTTGACTCTTTTCAGACTGGCTCAATCTACTCTGATTTAAGCGGGGAAGTCCTTAAATTTTTAATGACAAAAAACCTCCCGTGTGTCTTCATCCGATTTGCGTCACTCCTCTAATTAAGTCCTTTCCCTGGGGAGAAGAGTCCCTGTGGTGAAAGAATTTTTAATTTTTCCCGGGCTTACACATTTTCCACGTATTTTAACGATTTTCACTCTATATTTTCTGGACATGGCTTTTATTTGTCTGGCACATCTTCTGAGGTTTTTCTCGGGTTTTCTTGTACTTTCTCTGGACATTTTATTTTTGTTGCACATTTCTGAGGATTGTTTCCAGTTTTCTCGCACTTTCTCTGGAAATTTAGTTTTTTGTGCACATTTCTGAGGATTTTTCCAGTTTTCTCGCACATTCGCTGGACATTGAATTTTCGGGCACATTTCTGGAGATTTTTTAAAATTCCTCGAATATTCTCTGGACATTTTCTTTTTCTTCTACACTTTTGGTTTTTTTAGATTTTCCTCGCATTTTCTCTGGACATCGCACTATTTTTCGTGCACATTTCCGGGGATTTGTTTCGAGTTTTATATTATGTGGACATTTTAGTTTTCTTATACATTTTTTGGGAACGTTTTCGAGTCTTCTCGCACATCCTCTGGACATTTCTTCAATTTCTTTCCAATTTTTCTGTTTATATTTATAGGCTTCGTACGCCTATTTTGCTATTTCCCAATTTTTCACGCACCTCTCCATGTTCTGGATTTTTCTGAACGTTTCTGTACACTTAATTTATTTGAGCATTCTATTATTTATTGTCAACTATTTTGTCCATCATTTTCTCAATATGTATTTCTTGTAATTTCTGGGCATTTTAAAAAAAATTTCCTCATGAATTTTCCGGACATTTTTGCGATTACTCGCACCTATTTTGGTTTATTATCATTGCTAATTTTTCTATTTTAAAAGGTTTTGCACACACATTATTAGATATTTCTCAATTTGTTGCGCAGATTTTCGGGATTGTTCTTTACTTTTCTGGCAAATTTCCCAACACCTCCTCAATTCAGATTTTAGGCTTTTACAAGCTGGAATAAAATGTCATTGGAGCCCTTTTACCTTGTCAACCATCTGCCATCCCCAGGGCTAATGCCTCCTCTGAATATTTCCCTTCTCCTACTCCACCCTGTACTATATTACAAAATTGTTTTCCCCGTTTTTTCTCCATTCATAAACAACTCATATCTCCCCGACAAAATGGGAAAGGGGTGTCCCTTAAGTAATTTTATCAATAGACAAGTATACACAAAAACACTTTAAAAATTGGCACATGGGAAAAAGGATTCCCCTCCTAAAATTTATAAGACACGCATGTATCCATCCCGATTTTTCCTCGGGAGAAAGGAGACTTTCCGCAGCGCTGGGAGGTGGAGGAGAAGGGCAAAAGCAGAACTAGTGGGATCATCAAGTCATTGAGTGAGAATGGGAAAGCCCATCAAGTTTTATTGAGATGAGGAGATAGACAGAGTGGAAGGATTTGTATCGTCCCATTCCTTTTCCTCAATCAAGTTTATGTGTGTCTGAGTGGAGCCAGCAGTATCGGAGGAGTCGGAGGAGGATGAGGAAGCGAAAAGAGGCGAAAAAGAGGAGGAGGAAGAAGCAACTTTTAGCCCACAGACTCACCGTGTATGTGTACGAGGCGATAATTCGATGATTCGTATGACTTGGAGGATATGACGATTTTATATGGATCTGTGGACACAAGCTCCCAGCTTTTTTTAAAGAAAAAAAATGGCAAAGAAGAACCTTTCTCGCTCCAGTCATACTGTATCTATTTCTGGTCTTGCCCCGTATTCTTAAAGGCCGTATGCATGTAACACGAGAAGACGGGAGTTTTTATCGTCTTTCCTGCCCTTTCTCGGTCCATAAACAAATCAGATGTAGACAGCTCAACCTGAGAGCGCCTGGTGTTTTTACTACTGCGGAAGCCGAGTCAAAGAATGAGAGACAGGAGAAAGTCAGGGAGAAATCAATGGAGAAAACATGGAGGAGTACAAACGAAAAAACGTAGGAGAGATATAGACAAGACGAGATGGAATGTAAAGAAAAAGCCAGAGAGTGGGAGCTTGAGAGAAAGTACGTGCGAGGGATAAATTCGGAAAAAAGAGAAAATCGCTGGGGGAAATACGGTCAAGGCAAGAAGAATAAAACAGAGACGAAAAAACCAAAATTCAATGAAAGAGAAACTGTCACAAAAAGAGGAGGATATTTCGAGAGAAAGGTAGAGAAAGAACATGAAAGAGTGAGAAGGAATGAGAAAGAGAAGCTCGAAGAAGAGAAAATAAAAAAGGAAAAAAAGGAATAGAAAAGAGAAAGTGAAATGCATGAATCGTGTAATCAATTGATCGTGTAATCAGTGTAATCGAAGCAAAGGGAGAAAAAATAAAATAAAGTGAAAGGAAGTGAATTCAAGGAAGAAAAAAGAATGAAAAAGAGAGTGAAATGCATTAGGTATAATCAAATTAAAAGGAGAAGAATAAAATAAAGTGAAATAAAGGGAGAAAATAAAATAAAGAGAAAGAAGGTGAAATTAATGAAGAGAAAGAAATTGAAATAAAACCAGATAAGGTAAAATAAAGAGAAAAAATTGAAATATAAGGAGATAAAGTAAAATAAAGAGAAAAAATTGAAATATAAGGAGCTAAATTTAAAAAAATTGAAATATAAGAAGATAAATTAAAATATATTGAAATAATGGGAGGGGAAAATAAAGAAATCTAAATAAAGGGAGAGAAAAAGAAATTAAGAGACGGAAAGTGATGTAAGAGCAAATAAAGAGAAATAAAAGAAAAAGTGAAATTAAGAGAGAAAAGGAAGATAAAGAGTAAGGATAAAGAGTAAGCCAAAGAAAGAAACGAATAATCAATTTACAGAAAACATACGAATTACTGCAAGAGAGAAAAAGACAGAGAAAGCCAGAAAGCAAGTGAGTCAAAGATAGAAAAGAGAACAAAGAGCAACGCCAGAGGAAGGCAAACGGAAAGATCACATAGATAAGATTCAACAGAAAAATAGAGAGAAAGCCATAGACACACATTCAGCAAAAAAGCAAAGAGAAATGGAGAGAAAGCACCAATGATGGTAAGCAAAATGAGGAGGGACATACTTAAATACAGGAAAAATATCAGAGCAGGGGAAAGAAAGCGAGAGAGAATGATTTAGAAAAAACGAAAGTGGGGGAGTGGAAGACAGAAAGAGTAAGAAAGAGACAATTTAGGGAAGTACAAGATGGTGAAAGGGATATTGCAAGAAAGTCAAATGGATAGAGAAGAAGGAAAGGTACGGAGAAAGTGAGAGAGATTATAGGAGTTTTATATGTTGTTGGAAGACGTACAAGGTCCTCCTTTTCGCCATTGATTGCTTACTGCAAAAAGTCAGAGGAAACTCAATCTTTACATCCTTTCCCTCTCCACCTCTCTGTCTCTCTGATTCTCTCACTTTCTCTCTCTCTCTCTCTTTCTTAGTAGCAAGCATTTCCTTTCACATGATTCAACACTCGAGGCTGATCCGTTCTTTGGAAGTCACAGGAGGAGGTGGTGGAGGGAGAAAAAAAGGGATAGAAGCACTGCCAGTCCACTGCTCATTCATTTGCTTTCTCTCTCTCTCTCTTTCCCTTTGCTTTTTGCTCCCAAAACGTCCCTTTTCAATGAGCTCTTATCTTTTTTTGGAGGAGGATTGGGGGAGGTCTGTGTTCGGAGGATGTGGGTCTCCCTCCAACTACCTCAACGACGTTTCCCGGTGGAAAATGTTATGCTTTTTTTTTTTGCTTTTATTTTTTGCTTCTTTCCCCGCCTCCAAGTCTTTGTGGAAGGGAAGTACAGGAAAAAATACCTTTCTCTCTCGCTCTCTCTCTTTATATTCTCTTCCGAAGGTCTGGGAGGATGCTACCTGCATGTGGAGAAAGGAAAAGGAGAAAAAGAGAAAAAAATGGAGCGTTTTTATGGCCGAATGTGTATTGTGTCACTCGACCTATTTTATTTTGGTATATATGGTCACAGTGTGTGCTCGGGAGGAGAATATAAACGGAGGAAAAGATCGGGGAGGTTTGCAGGAATAGGTTTTGCTTTCCCTGAAAGTCACGGGTAAGATAGAGGCAGATAAAGAGATACCGAGAGAGAGAGAGAGATCTTCTCGATCTGCTTTATCACCTAGACCTGTTTGGCTTTTAGTAGGATACGAATATAGTCCATGAGAGAATTCCGGTGACTCCTTGGCTCCGTCTGGGGAGAAAGTCTTCCATGGACTTTTTTTGGGGGCTTTAAACACTCTTTGTAAATTTTAATCTGGAGTCTCCTATCTTTTCCTTATCCTATTTTTTCTCTTAGTTTCCAGCATGCTAGAATTTCTTGGGTCAGTGACATGCTCGGAAAGAGTTTTTTTTCCCTCTTTGATCCTTTTGCAGTGGTTTTAACTCCACTTTTTCGCTTTCCTTTTTCCTGTTTATGTTTTTTGAAAATTCCCGTTTTTGTGCTGTTGATGACGATTTTAAAATACTTTGGCATTTCTATGAAATTGATTTTGTATTATTTGCGGAGGATTTTGCAGTTTTTAATGAGGATAAAGTACAGAATTTATACTGACTGAAATGATTGTTTCAGATTTTTATTTTTACTCCAAATTCTTGAATTTAAATTTCTAAAATTCGAAATTTCTAAAACTTTCTGGTTTTTTCAAAACTTGATCCAATCTAAGTCTTTTGTCTATTTTTTCTTTGTAATTCTTGTCTTTTTAAACTTAGCAACATGTTTTCGTTCCTCGCGTTCGTCTTATGTGTGCAAAAAATAGGGTGATAGTAATAAAACAATTATTATGAAAGTTGCAATACAATTCCTTGTAACAATTGATTCTTTCAATACTCCTGGATTATTTCAGCTCGTTTTTTTTGCTGCCGTATTTTGCAGTATGATTTCAATCATTCGTAAGTCCGTCTTTTTTTCTGTGCTTGAAATGCCAAAATCCGACTTGTTTTGGGTTGTTTTCCCCATTGCGTCTCGTCATATTTTCCCCACCTATTTTTGCCCCGCGGCAGCCCGACAGTATTGTCCTTCCCCATTCCCCCCACTTTCTGTGGGTTTAGCTATTCTAGAATATTTGGTTGTGCGCCTTTTTTTCGAGGGCTTTACCCTTTCTCTATGTAGTGTAGTAGAAAAAATTCACTGGTCTCTCTCCCTCACTCTTTCTCGCGCTCGTGTTCCCTCTTGTCAGTCTTGTTCTCGCTTCCACTGCCTCCTTGCCGGGTCCTTGACTGGATAAAGGAGCGGGGGAGATGAAGAAAAAAAACATGATCCATGATTTATTGGTAGTCATTCAGAATGTTGAGCAAATGTAACGAGGCTCCTCATTTCTCCTCCTCCTCCAGGGTTCTCAATTTCCCTTTCTTCTTCCTCGACTATAGAGTCTTCATTGAACTGTAAAGTCGACTTCTTCTCCTTCCTTGCTTTCACCAATTCTCAGTTTCACTCCAGATATAACTTTCTCTCTGGCTTTCTCATTGGATATCTCTTTGCCAGTTGCGGAGTCTCTTTATTTTTCTATTTGACTTTCATTCTGTTTCTCTCCCCTGTTTGTAGTTTCTAACTCTCGTTTGGTTTTTCTATGATTTTCTTTTTCTACAAGTCACTTTTACTTTGGCAGATGTTTTCTATGCTGATTTCTTTCGGTATTACGTCTGACTTATTAGTTGGGCTGTCTTCCTCTAAATTTGTCTCTTTCTGGATTATTCTCTCTTTTTGAATTTGTCTCTCGGCGTTCATTCCCGGCATTTTTGCTGCATATTTTTCTCTCAGGCATCGTGCAGCCTTTTCTCTATTGTCCCTCTTTGGTATTTTTGATTTCCGCAACCAGACTTTCTCTCCAGCTCGTCACTTTCCTTTCGTCTCCAATATTTCTCTCTATCTTCTTCACTGTTTCCATTTGTCTTCGACTCCTCCAGGCTTTCTTTTGTGACTTTCTCCGCCTAGTTTTCGTAAGCAGGCGATGGTTGATCGTCCTAACTTTTTCGGCAGTAAATTCTCTCTGGTTTATTTACGTGTTCTCTAGCTTTCTCTCCTATTTTCTCTGCAGCGTTGTTTTGCTTTCTCTGTAATGTGTTCTTTTGCTTGATTTTTTGCTTTCGCTGTGTCCAATTCTCTTGATTTCTCTTCTGGTTTCTGTGTAACGTTCTCTCTTTCTAGCTTTCTTATGTTTTGTATTTTGCCTTCTCTGTATAGCCATCTCTCTTACTTTCTCTCCAGCTTCCTCTCCTGTTGTCTCTATAACGTTATCTCTTGCTTTTTGTATTTGGTTCCTCTCTTGCTTTTTTATTTGATTTCTCACTTCCTTTTTTATTTGCCTTCCTTGCTTTTTTATTTGATTTCTCTTGCTGTCTTTATTTGTTCTCTTGGTTTCTTTATTTACTTTCTTTATTTGCTCTGTTATTTGCTTTCTTTATTTGCTATCTCTCTTGCTTTCTTCATTTGCTTTCTTTATTCGCTTTCTCTCTTGCTTTTTTATTTGTATCTATCTGCTTTGCTTTATTTGCTTCCTTTCTTGCTTTTTTTTATTTGTTTTCTCTCTTGCTTTCCTTATTTGCTCTCTCTTGCTTCTTTATTTGCTTTCTCTTTTGCCATACTTATTTTTTTCTTCTGCTTTTTGTCTCTATCTTTCTCGTTTTATTTCTCTTTAGCTTTCATCCTCTCTAGCTTTCTCGTTTTCTTTCTCTTTAGTTTTCATTCCGTCTTGCTTTCTCTCTATTATTTATCTTCTCTAGCCTGCTCTCTAATTGTTACCTTTTCTCAAGATTTCTCTCTAATTGTTACCTTTTCTCAAGCTTTCTCTCTAATTTTTATCTTCTCTAGCTTTCTCTCTAATATTTATCTCCTCTAGCTTTCTCCCTGTATTTTCTGATATTTGCTGCTTCTTTCCTTTCTTGCGCTTTCTCGTTCTCGTCGGCTCCTCTTGTATCTCCCTTTTTGGTTTCCTTTTGTCCCCCTTTCTCCAAGTTTCCACCAAATCCTCTGATCTCCGGCTCATATACAGGCTTCCTCCCTCCCTCTCATCTCTCCAAAAAAGTACAGACTTGGAGTGCGTTTATATGAGGATGTAAATTGTATAAGCTACTCTTTGCATCTCCCCTCCCTCTCCCGTTTTTCCTCCCATTTGACTTTATTTTATTTTTCATGCATGCTCACTGGGGGGAAAGAAGCACAACGGAGGGAGAAAAGCACACAAATAGAACTTATTTTGCCACAATCCCCGTCTACCACACATGCTGCGTGGAAGCAAAAGATCTTTTTTTTTCTCTCCATTTATTTCCTTTTACTCCCTCCGACCCTCCAGGAATTGTTGTTGTTGCTGTAACCCCCAGAACCTACATTTCCATTTGATAGACATTTATACGGTCGCTCAGTGTACAAGACGGGGGAAAAAGGGGGAAGGAGGTGTGAATGAAAAAGGGAGAAAAAATGGGGGAAATGTGTGTATGTGCAAAAATTGTGGGAACATACAATTCCGTGTTGAGACAGCGGAGTTGTTGATAAGTTTTTCTGATTTCCTCCTCTTCTCCCCGTCTCCGCCTTGACCTGACATGCCGGGGTCATGTTGGAGTGTATATTTTTAGGAAGACGGAAAAGAGCAAAAGTCGAAGGAGAGCGGGAAAAGACGGGACTTTTTCCCTTTTCACTATCATTTATCTGGTATTTTTTGGCTCCCTTTTTGCAATTGCTTTCTCTCTCATTCATTCAATTTGGCAGAGCAAAACGCTCATGTTCCATTTTCCAGATTGGTTTTCTCTCTCTCTCCTTTTTTCCGGCTTTCCCTTTTTCTGTCTTTTTCCCGTTTTCATCCGCTTTCTTTCTCCCTTCCTCTGTTTTTTTCTTCCGAAGGCTATGGAAGCATTCAAAGGGGAAAGGGGGCCTGGCCTCCCCCAAAGAAAAAAAAGTACTTGTCACTACCACTCTTCTCACCACATTTATTCCTACATCCGTCTCCTCAACTGCATTTGCAACAGTCAATCCCCCTCCCCCTCCCCAGCTATTGTCCTGAGTAATAAGGGGAAAGTGTGTGTAATAGAAAACTGAGGAGAGGGAATGGCATGGGGGAGAATAGCTTCCTTTTTTCCTCATATAAATGTATAAAAGATTTTTTTTCTCCTGGTCGTAGCTTCGGCAGAAAGAAAAGGACGTCGAGGGATTTATTGGGTGTTGGACAAGGTCCCATTTCAAAGTAGAAATGGTCCCCCGTCCATACGGCCTTTCATTGTCTCTCTTTTTCTCACTGTCTCCCTCTCATTTTTTCACTCTGGTTTCTTTCTCGTTATTTAAGGATCCTCTCTAATTTTCCCTCTGCTTCTTGTCTTTCTTTTTCTTTTATCTCCCTTTATTTTTATCACTCTTTCTCCGTTTGTCTCTACTTATTTTTATTTCTCTTTATTACATCGTATGAATATTACTTGGTTTTTCTTTCGCATTTTTTCTCTCTTTATTGCCAATACTAGCACTGTTTTTCTGTCTTTTCTCTTTGCTATGCTCTTTGCTATGTGTTTCTTTCTCTTTTCATTGGTTTACCTTTCTTGCTTTGTTTAGTTTCTTCCTTTATATTTTATTTTATTTTATTTTTTGTTTACTTTCGCTATAATTGTTTCTCTTTATTTATCTCTCCGTTTTGTCTTCCGTCTGTATTCTTTCACAATTTATTTTCTCTTTTCTCTCTCAATAAACTTTTCCTTTATTGTTCTATGTCTATCCATTTTCCTTTAACCTTTCTCTCCTTGTTTCGCTTATGCTTGATCTCTGTTTCTTTTTTTGCTTTCTCTCCATTTGTTTCTTTTTTTGCTTTCGATTTGTTTCTCTTTTGCTTTCTCTCCGTTTGTGTCTTTTTTGCTTTCTCTCCGTTTGTGTCTTTTTTGCTTTCTCTCCGTTTGTGTCTTTTTTTCTTTCTCTCCGTTTGTTTCGTTTTTTGCTTTATCTCCGTTTGTATCTTCTGTTTTTTGCTTTATCTCCGTTTGTTTCTTTTTTTTTCGCTTTGATTTTATTCTTTCACTTTCTATCCATTTTTAGTTTCTTCTTTAATTTGCCTTTATGTTGGTATTCATCTCGACCCGTTTCGAAAAAGCCTGTGTATACACATGCATGCCTTCAAATTCCATCTATGTATGTACATTACGCATGTAACTACGCATTTGACCAGTTGTATATGCTTTTATGCAAAGAAATATCATATCTTCCCCGTTTTCATCTCTCCCCGCCCGTTTTCGTTATCAGGGATTTTTGGACAGGAAACTGCTTTTTTATATTATTGCTTGAAAGAAATATACAAGAAAAAATGGAAATGGAAGTTGATTGAAACTAATGGGACGGGTTCCATATTGATAGATATGGCGAGGGACGGGGGAAATGAGGGAAGCGGGGAAATGTTGGGAGGTGGAGAAGGGAGAAAGAAAAAAAGATGACTGCCTATTTCTTTGCTGACAATAAGAATTCCTTTATTTTTGGTCAGAAAGAAAGTGCGCCCACAAACCAGAAATTATGTTTGTGGAACGAATCCCTGTGGACTTTCCCTTTGCATTCGTTGGGGAGATCAGTGAAGACCAGAAAATGCGTACATGAAAAGTTTTTTTCCGGGGTATGTAATTTTTTTCTCCCGGACCATTGCCATGGGTTGGCCTGCTGGAGAAAGAGAGTAAAGATTAGCCCTGGAAGTGATTTGAATGTGTGATGCTATGCTTATATGGGCAATTGTTATGATTATTACTATTACTTTTTTTTATTCAGCCCACATAGCCCGGGTCATTACAAAGTGCTCATTTCCCCACATATTCCATTCAATTTTTTCCCTCATCAAATTGGAAAGAATATTGTTCTTGTCATTTCTTATTGTTAGACCGCATGAGCTTGTTTTCTTTTTCTCTGGCCGTACTTTCCTCTTCCATAATGGGGACATGCATGATGTTATGAAGGAATTCCAGCATTTTTTACCACAAAGGAGGCAAGCTTTTCCCTTCGTTTTCCATGGACTTTCCATTTTCCCTTTTCTTTTTATACCAACCCACAATGCTGGAGGATGAGACATGAATTTGGATGTGGTTGTGCAAGAGACTGTACATGATCATATACGTGTACAAGCTGTTGATGCAATTTCTCTTGGAATTCGTTTTATCAAGGCAAGGCCTTCATGGCCATGAGAAAAGGGGGAGAAGAGTGGGCTTGAGAGGAAATAAAAGGCAATCTCCTTTTTTATTTGAATTAGCACTACAGTCGTACTTTTAGACTGGAAGAGAGCGGGGAATGGGGGTAATGTAAATGGAATTTTTGGAGATAATACGTAATTTTCGGAATGATTATGATGTGGCCAGCTTTTCTTTTCTCCGTCCAAATGATGTGTTTGATAAGGCAATAATGGGATGCCCCGAAAATGGCGGGGAAAGGGTAAATGGCGGCAAACGTTTGGAAGGACACGAAGAACAAATCAAAGGAGAGAGAAATATAAACAAAAAAATGCGAAAGGAAAAGAGAATCTAAAGGAGAAAAAGGAGGAAGAAAATGAAATGCAAAAACGAAAGCAAAGCAGAATACGAAATCAAAGGAGAAAGTAAAACAAAAATACATGGGCCTAATAATGGCCTGAACTGCTCTCAAATGATACTCAGTAGAGTTTGAGATCCTGAATTATACAATACAATACAAAACAAAAATACACACAAAAAGGAAATCCAAAGTAGCTTTTTAACCGAATTGGGCAATCATATAAGGAAGAAAAGAAGCAAAGATTATATCAAAAGTGAAAGCGAAATTCACGGAGAAAGCAAAAGAGAAAGAAGAGAGCGAAGTAGTAAAGATAGCAACAGAGAAAGCGAAATAAAAGTAAAAGAAAAGTAAATAAAAGCAAAAAGAGAAAGCGAAATAAAAGCAAAAACAGAAAGCGAAATTAAAGCAAAAACAGAAAGAGAAATTAAAGCAAAAACAGAAAGCGAAATTAAAGCAAAAAGAAAAACTGAAATCAAAAGAGAAAGCAAAATAAAAAATGAAAAAAACGGGAAAGCAAAATAAAAAAGGAAAAAAAGGGAAAGCGAAAGAGAAAGAGAATACAAATGAGAAGGATAAATCAAAGGAAACTCAAAAAAAGGCAAGCAAAAATAGTAAATATATGCTGGATTCATTGGTAAATATGTAAAACGATAGATTTGAGAATATTATCCAACGGTATGTATCTGATTTTTCATTTTTGTAATGCCACTAATGCAGATACTCAACAAGTTTACACGTCAATATAGTAAAGAGACAAATCCACAAGTAAATTCCATCTACCTAATATGTATAATGACAAACAAATGCTTCAGCATTAATTCTATAATCTTGCTTCACTTTTAGCTCCGTTCAATTATTATAGCATTAATTGATTTCAGTAAATACGAACCAAAAGAAGCCGGTTTGAGTCGCCAACGTTTATCGTACATATTACTATCAGTGGGTGTCCATAAAAAACTTCCAAGCTTAAGGGTGATGGAAATAAAATGGCCTTTCAATCCCAAAAATACTTGGTCACACTCATCATTCATATATGTACATACATGAAGAAATCCATTTGGGCGGGAACAACAAGGGAGGAAACAAGAATGAAGCCAGAAAATGTGACAGACAGCCCAAGGGACAAGGCCAATAGCAGAGCAAAAGAGAATGTCAAACTGGGAAGAAGAAACCAAATCTAAGTGAAGATTTTAAGAATAGAGAAAACAATTCCAAACTTGTAACTAACGGTATGATGGCCAGGAATTAATCAGGAGGTTTGGGTCCAACGGTCGTAGAAAGGACCATTCCTTCGCAAAGTGAAGAAAATGAAAGGCTGCCGGGAGATAGCGGCTAAATGGTGGATTGAAATGAAAGGCTGAATGAAGACTTTTAGCGAAAATGGGCGAGAGAGAGAACGTGTGTGCATTCCCCCATTAATAGAGCCTTATATGGTAAAGATTCCGTGCTAAAGAAGATATTTTGAGAAGATATCCGAGGGAAAGCCTGTTTAGGAATCTATACATAAAAAACCCTTTGTGAAAATGTATCTTGGTCCCTATATGGTTTCACTCAAAGCAATTTCTACTGTGCTAAGGAAGAGTTGTGGAAGACCCAAACTTTTCGCATTAGTTACAATTGTTTTGAGAGCACCCAACACATTTTGGTCTGCATCCAATATATGATATGATTATCTCTTCTTCTTCCTCCTCCTCCGCCGCCCTTTTCTTCTCTTCCTTTTCCTTCCCCTCCCGACCCCGTCAACTCATGGAGAAAGGGCAAAAAGAAAAGAGGAAGTCCTGTGGTAGCAGCCGCTACTCTCGAAGAATTCTTCGGGAGAGTACAAGGCCCTCATATGTATGTAAAGTGTGTAATTCCATGGGAAATTCTCTACACACCATCCCATAAAGTTAGTTTGGGTGGGATGAGGAAAAAATTAAATTAATACCGAAAAACGTTGGACGCCACTGATGTTTGTGTGTTGTTTTTTTCTCCCACTTTCTCTTACTTGCATTGCCGCTTTCTCTCATCTTTTTCAGATTTTCTTGGTTTTCCTCTCACATTCTGCCGCTTTTCTCTATCGTTTTCTGGCTATCTATCTTTCTTAATTTCTCATATTTCCTTTCTCAAATTTCTGCTTGTCTAACCCTTTTCTTTCTTTCTATATATTTATTTTCTCTCTCTGCCACTTCTCCATTCTCATCCGCTTTCTCTCTCCACTTTCTTCTCTCCCGTCGATTTTTCACTTTCATATCTGTTGCTTACATACTTCTTATTTCTTCTAATGTGCACTTTCTCCATTTGTTTCTATGTTTCACTCTGGGAATCACACTCTTGCTCTTTGCCATTTGGATCCTTTATATCCTTTTTCCTTGTTTCATAATTTTCTGCTGCGCTTCTCTTCTAATTTTATCTTTACACTTTTTTCTCTTTATATTTATTTATTTTATATTACACTTTGAAATTTTATGCAACTCGCACGGGAAAAATGTTTTATTTTCAATTTTTTGCACTCTACTTCAATCCTTCTGTTCCTCTCGATTTCTCTCGTCCTTGTCTCGGTTTCTCTCTTTCGCTGTCGCAATTTCTCTGTAATTCTTTCATTATCGCAGTTTTGTTTTGTCTCTTTCGCTGTTTCAGTTTCTCTCTCTTTCCCTCTTTCTAGTTGCCCCTGTCTCTTTCTCTCTTTTTAACTGTCACAGTTTCTCTCACTTTCTCTTTTTCACTTTCCCAGTTTCTCTGTTTTTATTCTACCGTGACAGTTACTTGCTTTCTCTCAGTTTCTCTTTCTCATTCATTCAGTTTCATTCTCTTTCTCTTTCATTGTTTCTCTCTTTCTCACTCATTCAGTTTCTTTCTCTTTCATTGTTTCTCTCTCTCTTTCACTTTCACGGTTTCTCTCTCTCTTTAACTTTTCTCTCTCTCTTTCTCTTTCACAGTTTCTCTCTCTCTTCCTCTTTCACTGTTTCTCTCTCTCTTTCAGTGTTTCTCTCTCTCTTTCACTTTCACGATTTCTCTCGAATTCTCTTTCACTGTTTCTCTCTCTCTCTTTCGCTGTTTCTCTCTCTCTCTCTGTGACTCTTTGTCTTTCACTGTTTCTCTCTCTCTTTATCTGTTGATCTCTCTGTTTCTCTGTCTCTTTCTCTCTTTTTTCCCTTTTTCTAAGTTTCTTTCTCTCTATTTCCCTTACTTTTCTTCTTTCCCTCAGTTTCTCTCCATCTATTATCCACTCAATTTCTCGCTCTCTTTCTCATTCATCCCGTTTCTCTCTCCTTTTCATTTCTTCAGTTCCTCCTTTACATTATTTCTTCCTTTTCATTTCTTTCTCTTATCATCCCAGTTTCTTCCTCTTTCACTAAGTTTGTCTACATCTTCTTTGTGTCCTTGTGCTTTGTATGTTCTGAATTTCTCTCTTGCACTATCTTTCTCTTAACTTTGTAGCTCTCTCTCTTTGTCTCTCTCCCTGCATCCAAACTCCATTTTCCTTGCCTGTATGCAGGACTTGGTGGGTAGGACTTACGGTCCGCATAATAAAAGGCGCAGTAAATGTTATAATAAAATGTAAATTGTGGACTACTTCTTGTTTCCCCGCCAAAAAGCTATTTTGAAACAAGAGTCCAATGACTTCTTTGGCAGTGTGTGGGATACGAACAAATAATAAATACTTTTATGATTTTTTTCTGTCTTTATTTTTGCAAACAGAATCCGTGGAAGGGACGGTGAAGCCGATGTCCAATTGTGAGGTGGTTTACTATGGAGTGACAAGTTCCCCGACGGGTCACATTGTTGGCCCTCCGGACTCGCCTCTCCTCCGACTGTCCACATTCCCTCTGGTCTGTGCCCACACCTTCCTTCCCTCAACCAATCAGAGTGTGGCCCTCACTTTTGACCGGGCCGGTCATGACACGGCTAATGTGGCCCTTCCGAAATCCAGGAAATATTGCCGGACCTTCTGCAGCTCCTCGGGCTGTCGTTGTGAGTCGAAATACACCCCGCTGGATCAGATTGACCATCTGTCACTTGTGACTGGCTCCACGCCCATTGCTTGCTTATGTGGATTCTTCCCCGTAAGTTATACATTTAGTTTTTTTTTTCGGCCCTTTCTTCTACATCATTTTACAAGTTTTTTCCCCCTTCTCCGTCTTGTCATTGCAAAAGCCCCGCAAATGTGCTGGGGTGCTCCTGGAATATATTTTAGGGAGATTACTTTCCCTCACTCATAGCTCTCTCCACTTTTACTTTTTTCGTGACCAAGTAAAAAAAATGTGTCACAATTTTTCTGGGAAAAATATGTTCATTTTTCTCCTTCGTAGACTTCCACGCCTGTGGCTGTGTAACACCCCTAAATTTACATGTGTTGTTACTTGTGAGGAGATAATACAGGATATGGAGAGAGTTATTAGGGGGGATTTTTCTTCCCGCTTCACGCTACACAAGTGACGAAAGAGGGAGAGAGAGAACAAGAGAAGCACTTACGTACTCCTCTGTGTCTCGCTGAATCTGGCGCCTGTCTCGCTCCCTTTCTGTTTATCTCTCTTCTCATTTCCTCCATTTATCTTTCTACTCGTTTCTTCTATCAATCTCTCTTCTCTTTTCTTCTACTTATCTCTCTTCTCATTTCTTCTATTTATCTCTCTTCTCATTTCGTCTGTTCATGTCTTTTCTCGTTTCTGCTGTTTATCTCTTTTCTCATTTCGTTTATTTGTCTCTCTTCTCATTTCGTTTATTTGTCTCTCTTCTCATTTCGTTTATTTGTCTCTCTTCTCGTTTCTTTTGTTTATCTCACTTCTCATGTCGTCTATTTGTCTCTCTTCACGTTTCTTTTGTTTGTCCTGTTTCTCATTTCGTTTATTTGTCTTCTATATATCTCTCTTTCTCTCTTTGTTTCCTATCTACTTGTTTACTTCTTTCCTGCTCTGTCTTCGTCTCTTCTCTCTTACTTTTTCTCTCACTCAAGTTATGCTATTCCTGATTTCTGATTTCCCTCTCTTGCTTCCTGTTTCTCTCTGCCTCTCTCTCTCTATTTCCTAATTATATTTCCCTCTAGATTTATTATTTTTCTCCTCTCGCTCTCTCTCTCTCTGTTTATGCTTTTCGGTCTCTCTTTTACATTTTCTCCATTTTCTTTCTTCTGTCTCTTTTCCTCCCTCTCTTCTTTCCCCTCTGTATCTTTTTCTCTCTAAATTCTTCTCTCTGCACCTTTTCCTCCCCCACCGTTCTCGTCTCTCTTGTTTTCTCTCTCTCTTGATTCTCTTCTCCCTGTTTCTCTCTCACTGTCTTGATTATTTTCTCTCTCACTTCTCTTTCGTCTTTCTTCGTCATTCTCTCTCTGCGCTCTTTCGATAGATTCTCTTTGCCATCTTTCTCTCTCATTCTCTCTTCTTTCTCACTCTCGTTTCTCTCTTTCTCTGTCATTCTCTCCTCAGTCCTTCTACCGATTCTATTTGCTCTCTTTTTCTGTCACTCTTCTCTCTCAATTTTCTCTTCGCCATCTTTCACCTTCTCCCTTCCTCCTCTTTTCCGTCTCTTCTCTTCTCCCACTTTCTCTCATGGTCTCTCTATTTCCTTGTCCCTCTTTTGTTATCTCTACCATTTCGTTATTCCATTTCCTTTCATCTTGTTCTATTTCAATGTCTGTCACTTTTCCTCTTATTTTCTTTTGCTCTCTTCCTTCAGTTTTCGACTCCCTTTTTTTTCTCTCCGTTACTTTTCCTTTCTGGCTAGTTATAGTTCCCGCTTTTCCTCTTTTACTTTCTCTCTCCCGTGTCCTTTGTATTTCTCCTTCCTTCCTGTCTCTCTGTCCCTCTGAGTAACTTTTCTCCTGTCTTCCTAGTTCTTACTCTGACTGACTTTCCCTCCACTCTCTCTCTCCTCCAACTCCTTGGCAAAGCGCTCATTCATGAAATATGGGTTTCAGTGCATTATTTAGTATGACGGGGGAAGAAGGGAAAGGCGATTAAAGTTAAAAGACTTTTGACGCTCTCTGGGAGCTGGAGGAAGTTGTGGCGGTGGTTGTAGTCGTTGGGTTGAGAAGAGGAAGGAGGAGGGAATGGAGGGGGGGGAAGAGGGAGGTGGAGAGGCATAGGAAAAAACCAAAGCGATATTTATCTATTTGGCCTTTATAGCTCCCAGCACAAAAAAAAGCCGTGTACATAGTCATAGTAGTAGCTTGGAACTTGATGGAGGAGATGGAGGAGAAAGAGGAGGATGAGGAGGAGGAGGAAAAGCTGGAAGCAGTGAGCAAGTTAAACAAGTTATTTAATAGAGAATGCGCCCATAAAACTTTTAAACGAGCACTGCGCTCTACTACAGCAAGTCATCGCATTAAATTAAATATTCTTCCAACAGGCCTTTCTCTCTCTCTTTCACTCTCTTTCTCTCTCTCTCTCTTTCTCTCTCTCTCTCTTTCTCTCTCTCTCTTCCCTCTCTCTTCTCTCCCACTCTGCCCTACTCTTTCCATGTGTTATTGAGAGAAAGCCTAGAGAAGGAGAGTTACACACATGGAACAAAACTTTTTAAACCCTTTAAGCTTTCTCTGTACTTTCTCCCGCCTTTCTCTCTCTCTCTCTCGCACTTCCTCTCTTTCTACCTTTTCATCTTACATATGCAGAAAGAGGGAGCTATATGTGGGTGTATTAGTAATAGTTGTAATTCTTCTTCTCAAAAACTCGTCCAACAATCTAAATAAAAAATAAGGGACCAGAACCCGCAGCTGTTCCTTCCCCGTCTTCTTATGTAATAGTGACGTTCAAGGGATATTCACATACTGTATTTACTACTTTCACTCTCCCTTCCCATTCTGCCGGTGAAAGTACACTTTTACTCATGAAGAGTGAGAGAGGGAAGGAGATGCAATTGAAAATGAGGTATGAAAAAAACACGAAGAGAGAGAGAGAGAGTGAGAGAGCCAGAAAATAGAGCGAGATTGTCAGGGATGGAGAAACAGGAAGAAAGTATAGAGAACCACAGAAGCATTGATACAGAAATGCAGCTTAAAAAAGCAAGAAAGAGAGGAGGACAGCAGACAATATGGAGGTGAAAGGCAAGAGAAAGAAGTATAATTATGATATGGAGAAAGAGATAGAACGAGACAAAGCAAGAAAGAGATTGGAAAAAAATGCAGTGCAAAGAGCAAAACTGTGAGAGAAACCAAGAAAACGGAGAGAAAAAGAACAAAAATGTGTTAAAAATGGCAAAATAGAGAGAAAAAAGGGAGAGGGAGAAAAATAGAGACCGAAATGGAGACAGAAATGACGGGAAAAGGAGGAAACACAGAGAAGGAGAAAGAGCAAAACGTGAGAGAAAGAGAGAGAGAAGTGAGAGAGACACCAAGAATTTGACAGAGAGAGAAAACAAAAAAGGAAGAAAAACTATATAAGGAGAAAATTTGAGAGAAATAGCAAAAACAGGGGAAAAAATTATAGAAGGAGAAATTGTGAGGAAAATAGCAAGAAATGAGAGGGAAAGCAAAACAGGAAAAAATATATATAAGGAGAAATTGTGAGAAAAATATCAACAAATGAGAGACAACAAGCAGAAAATGGAGAGCAAAAGGGAGAGAAACAAAGACATTGAGAGAGAGAGTGAGAAAAAACAGCAAAATGAAGAGAAAATAATATCGAATAGAGTAGAGGAAGCTATTAGTGAAAGAGAAATAAAAAGAAATGAATTAGAAATCAGAATAGAAATAAATAAAGAGAGAGGTATGAAAGACAAAGTGAGAAAATAGAGAGAAAGCAGGAAAACACGAAAAGGTAAAACAGAGATAGATAAAAAAGAAACTAAGCATAAAGAAAAAGAGTGAGAAAACAAGAGAAAAGAAGAAAGAGTGAAAGTGAGCCGTCGAAAGTGAGAAATAAACAAGGAAAATTAGTGTGAAAGAACAGAAATGTTGGGCGACGGGGAGTAAATGTGATAGAAATGGGGAGAAGAAGAGGCTGAGAGAAGGTAATAGTATTAATATTAATCAATGATATTGTAATTAATAATAATGGAAGAAAAACATGGAGATGGTGTGGAAGTGCCATGAGGGAAAAATGGATGATTATTACATAGCCCCAGAGTATTCCCCATACATACGGCCTTGCTCTCTCTGCGCCATGCCATGCATATTTAAAGGGCTGGGAGGAGAATTCCCGGGGAAGGGAGCCTCTGTATATTAATTTGAGGGGGAGAGTCCTTATTTATTAAGTAATATTATTGTTATTATGAAATTGCTTTTATAACACATTTACAAGATTTCCTCTTCGGTATAAATCCAATGTAGGACATTCTACCCATTACCTTCGAGTCCCACACGCCTCTCATGTTGGTCTATCATGCCACGAAGGGCGGCCACGAATTCAGTTACTCCGCCAAATTCCACTTCCAGTCCAAAGTTACCTGCTCTAATTTTACCATTGGACCGCCAAGTGGTAAGTCTTCCATTCTCATCCCGTTGGTACCATCCAATTTTAAATGTCATTTCCCATTTATAGGACGTACATATGGTTCCCTCTCAATTCCTCAGGGAGAAGTTTTCCTCCATGTGTGATGGAAGGACTTTTCACGTTTTATTGTCATTCTCTTACATTGTTATTACTAATTGTTCATTATACCCTTAACGACCTTCCCCAAGTGTAGTCTGACATCCAAACATCCTTTTTGCTCATTCCAATAACAGCAATAAATGGAAGGTGTCTGGGAAATAATTCTAGAAAAACCTCAGATTTTTCTTAAAGAGGAAAGGCACAGCAAAAGTCTGTTGATGGTTGGCGCCATCTTGCGGCAAAATTTACAAGGGAGACACTGTCAATAATTTCCTTCCAGAACCGTTTCCTTTTTTCTCGCAAATTGCTTTTCAAAATGGAACAAAAATTGATTTTAATTGACATTTACAACTAATTTGTAAATGATTGTGGCCTTTCTGTAATTTTTGGATCAAACTACAAAATTTTTGTGATTTAAATGTCATCGTAAAAACAATTTAGGGAGTATCAAAATTTAGAAAGGCTCGGATAGAAATGCCTAATTGGCTTGAATGAATAATTAGTGGGATTAATACATGGCCGTGTCACTCTTTTCTCCTTGGAGGCTAATTGGATCAGTAGGGAGTTGGTGAGATTTTATTAGTGGTGTCGTGGTGACAGGGAGGAATGTCAGGGACAATATGTACGTCCGGGTAAAGGGAAAGTGTCAAAGATTTTTAACACCAGGAGATGTCTTACATAATGTGGCCTTCTGTCATATGATACGGGAAATTTTCGGGGAATTCAATAATGATGGTGCTAATGGAATTAAAAAAGGTTCAATGCGCTGGAGGGAAATCCTCGCTCCCGCCTTCGTGTCTCGGAGCACCCAACATTACACTCATTTCCAGTGTGTGTGGCACGTCAACGTCATGCTCCGGTACAAGCTCTCTGTCGACTTCGTGTCGGAAGAAAATGGTACGTGGTTTTTTAGAATGATTTTCAATCTAATTACAATGGACTCTGTATAACAGTTGGCTTTTAATCAGCGGTTTACGTAGTTAAGCGGATATACAGAAACGTTATAAAGAAAACATTTTAAGGAAAACAAAATTCTACGCTAGCACTTGCTGAAGGTTATGGAGAGATACGTTTTCTCATGCTGTTGTAGGGAGAAAATCTTTATAAAGAGGTCCGTTATAGAGGAGTCCATTGTAACTTCCTCCAGGGATAACGCTCCAGGGATAATAATAATGGCTTAATATCCACGAACGAAAAGCAGATATATTTCTGTATCAAATATTTTTTTAAATTCCTGTATCCATTTATTTTTAATTTCTGTTTCAATTTATTCTTAATTTCTGTATCAATTTTGTTTTAATTTCTGTATCCATTTTTTTAAATTTCTGTATCATTTTTTTTTAATTTCTGTATCCATTTTTTTGAATTTCTGTATAAAATTTATTTTAAATTCTGTATGAAAAATTTTTTTTTGAATTTGTGTATCAAAATGCTTTGTTTAATTTCTGTATCAAAATGTTTTTCTTAATCAAAATGTTTTTTTTTAATTTCTGTATCAAAATGTTTTTCTTAATCAAAATGTTTTTTTTAATTTCTGTATCAAAATGTTTTTCTTAATCAAAATGCTTTTTTTTGAATTTCTGTATCAAATGCCTTTGAATTTCTATATCAAAGTGTTTTTTTTTTAATTTTTGTATCACAATGTTTTTCTTAATTTATGTATCAAAATGCCTTTTAATTTCTATATCAAAGTGTTTTTTTTTAATTTTTGTATCACAATGTTTTTTTAATTTCTGTATCAAAATGTTTTTTTTTAATTTAATTTCTGTATAAAAATATTTATGTTGAATCTCCTGGATATATCAAGGTTTGATGCTGAATTTTGTATATTTTGCCATAAAATAAACTCTTACAAGTCTTGTTTTATTTTTTTAGTAATTGATATTTTTAGCGAAATTTGAGCAAAAATAAATTTGCAATTGCTCGACGCTGTTCAGAATTTCTTATTTGGTAATTCAAATTATTTTAGACTGCAGCTGATTCATGCCTGTGGTGTTCAAGCACAATGAGCCAAACTAAAGAATATATTCCTGCTTGAACAAATATCCGTATAAAAGCATACAAAAAAAGGAATAATCAATGTATTTTTGCAGAGGAAGATTGCCGAACTTGGAATTTGACGCTCTGGACAACGACAAGTGGGCAAGGCGGGGAAAGGCCCCGCAATGACCTTTTGACATCTTTCTGTCCGAAGGCTGGACGAAAGGAAACGAAAATCCCTGACTCCGTCCAGAATGCTTACATTAGGTATTTTATCTTTTTTTTTTACATTTATCCACAATTTATGTAGATCCACAATATTCCTGCCTAATAAATGTTCCACACATTTCCCCCTTAATTTCTCTTTTCATATTCCAGTCTCTAAATGTGTAAGTCTGTATATTTGCACCAATTCCCAATTTCGCCAAGGTCAGGCCTTGATGGATGCCCACAATGCAAAAGGAAAATAATTAAAAACTTCTCATGCAGATGTATTCACATTTGAATGCTGTTTTGAATATACAGAATGTAACGTCCAAGGTTTGAATAGCAATCCATTAGCCGCCAAAAAAAATGATCAAAATCCTTACAGTAATTATTCATCAAGCTTGAGAAGATAACATTTCTCCCGTGAATTCACGTTGTTTGTCCAAATTTTGACAGTATGCCGGTATGAAAGACAAAAAAATAAGCTATTAGGTCCGTTTACGAATTATAATCACCACCGCTTTGCGGTAGACGAAAGGCGTAGGCGCAATACGGTGCGAGTCCATTTGTAAAAGTTGTAGAAAACATGCATTTTCGGAGACAAAATTAATTTTTTCAAAGTGGTACCGTTACCATAAAAAAAAAGTAAAGAAGTAGCTCCGGTGAAGTACATTCATGAAATAAAAATCTCAGCTTACAAAACAACTTACCCCATTTTGCCTCATTCCTTGACATGTTCACATATCAGTGCTCTCATAAGTAATAACATGACGTTATTTGCATAAACGCAAGTAAACCCAAGCTCCCATGAGTGAAGCCTCGGTTGATTTGCATGTAAAAATTTAATTCCCATGCTGGTAATTAATCAAGGCATAATAAAAGGGTTCAATTAGATCCCTACAAAATTCCCTTCAATTGCTCCTTGAGCGAGCAACGTGGGTGTCCCAACCGGTTTGATGGAGCTTCTGAATCATCCAATGATTACTCCTTCCATTCCAATTACATTCTCCATAATTTGAGGGCAGAGAATCAACTTTGATTCACTTCTGCCAGCCTCGGAAGGCTATTCACATACTATAACGATTTTTTTATTTATTCAGTCCCTTTTTGGGCTAAACACTTACAGTTAAATGTTGCCGTGTCAATTATTTGGGGATAAATAACGTAGGGCCAGAAGGAAAGGAATTTGAGGACATGTTGAATTGTTTTAAGGACAATTGTTGAATTTTTCACCTGTAAAATGAGCATTTGATTGTTGTTGTTGTACCCAGGCTAGCCGGAGTATCTTTGCGTCCGCCTCAGTTCGAGATCCGATGGAAGTACGTGGACGTGATGATGGGGTCGGGCTTGGTGAAGGAGCAGAAGACGAGTGGTGGTGGGATGGTCTCATCCCCCTTTATATCAAGCCTCATCAGCCCCTTCTTGTCCCTGTCAACAACTGCCAATAAAAATCCCTTTGCCTCCAAATTTCTCATCATCCCCACCTTCCTTCATGGACTACAATCAAGCTTTTATTACGCCATCTTTTTTCTACTTTCCTACTTCTATTTCCACTGTTGCTCCCGCACTCTCAGCAACTTGTCTTTGTAAATTATGTACATAACATTATATCTTGCTCCATAGTTTTTACATATAAAAACCATTTATTCAATGTTGGATTGACTAAGAAAAAAAATGCGTTCAAAAAACAGTGTTACAAGTATTAAGGACAAATAAAATAAAGGGAAAATGATATGTCATGGAAATTGTTTTTGTACAGTTTCCCTATTCGGAGGATTTTTTTTCCGGTCTGGAAATTACAGCCTGAACATTGGAAAACAAATTACAATTTGAGCTTTGGCAATTGACAAACTTTTAAGGGTTTCGCATTTTATTTTTAGAAGCACCACCATTCCTTTTGGAACATTTCTCTTGGGCAAAAAATCCCTAGGTGGGGATACTTTTACAGGGGAATTATGAATGTCCTTGTTATTAGGGCCAACGCCATTGGATTCTTGTGGATGAGGAATGTGGATGGAGACGACGGGGAGGAATGAGCCTCGGCCAGTGTAATTACCATGGAAGAGGACCCAGAATATAATATTCTATGGATGAATACATTAAAATATTTAGGAGAGGCCGTTCGTCTTTCCTAGAAGTAGGCAGTAAAGTCTCCTGGAAAACCTGCATAATTTGATTCCAAGAATTTTTGGGGTATATACTACATATTTATAAGTATACATGTGTGTACCTAATAGTAAACTTGCTCAAACGTCCCTCCTTGTGTAATGGCAGACGGTTTAATGGTGATGATGATGATGAAGGACATTCAATATGAAACTATCGTCATCATCTTGATGATGGTACTTAATGTAATTAAGATCACAGACTAATTCATCCATCTTTTTTATGTGGGAAACCCATGTATGGCCGGAGGAATTCCACCCACACACGCTCGAACTGTCTTTAGTCATGGAAATCTGGTGTCACACTAGATCAACGTCTCTTTCTCTCTCTCTCTCTCTCTCTCTCTCTCTCTCTTTATATCGCTATCTCTCTTGCTTGCTACTTCTCTTATTTTTATTCCATATAACTCTAATTCTCTGCCTCCTTTCCCAGATTTTTCAATCGTGCCATTTTTTCTTTCTGCATCCTTCTGTTATTTTCTCCCTATTTTACCATTTCTCTCTCTCTCTTCCGGCAATTTCTCCCTTTGTTCTGGATGTCTCTGGACTTTTCCACTCTCTCGCTTTCTCTCTTCTGCTTCTCCGTCTTTTTCTTATTATCTTTAGTCTTCTTCTCTCTCTCACCACCCATTTTCTCTCTTATTTGCCTTTTTATCTTTCTCTCTTTCGCCTCTTTTTCACCTGTGTCACTCTCTTGCTTTTGTACTCTCTCTTGCCTCTCTCGCTTACGTTTCTCTCTCCCTTTATTGCCTGTCTCTCTACTGTATTTCTCTCTCTTGCCTTTTTCTCTCTTTGCTTTCTCTCTCTCTCTCTGGTTATTGCCTTTCTCCATCTACAGTATTTCTCTCTTTGCTTTCTCTCTCTCTTTATTGAATTTTTCTCCCTCTCTATTGTCTTTCTCCATTTGCTTTCTCTCTTTTTATTTACTTTCTCTCTCTCTCTTGCCTTTCTCTCTCTTTATTGACTTTCTCTCTGTCTTTATTACTTTCTCTCTCTCTATTTACTTACTCTCTCTTGCCTTTCCCTCTCTCTTCGCTTTCTCTCTCTATTGTTTTCCTCTTTTTGCTTTCTTTCTTTTCTCTCTTTACTGACTTTTTCTCTCTATATTGTCTCTCTCTGTCTTGCCTTTTTCCCTCTCTTGCCTCTCTCACTTGCCTTTCTCTCTTTCTCTTGCCTTTTCACTCTCTCTTATCTTGCTTCTCTAACAATTTCTCTATTATCTTTTCCCTTTCTCGCTCCCCTGCATGTTTCTCTCTCTCTTCTGTCCCTTTCTCCTTCTCTATATCGCTTGTGTCTCTTCCGTTGTCTCTAATTGTAAGTTCCCTCTTTCTGGCGTCTCCTCCTTATCTCCGTACTTCGTCTCCCCCTAATTTATCTTTGTATCCCTTTAGACATTGTGAACCTCTGGATATCCCTACCTAACTTTTAGTCTGAATCTGCCAATATTCCTTTCTATCCTCCTCTCTCTTTCTCTCTACTATCTCCCTGTCTTTCTCTCTCAAACATCCACACAACTCCAAGTTTAGAAATGATAACCCAGAAATTGATCCTCAAAATGTATGCACTAAACTTGTTCCATGCATCTTTTATTAATAATATTGATTTAATGAAGTCTCGATATATCAAAGTGCCTCAAAGTTTTAATGTGACGATGATAGCATCAGACAAGTTATCCAGCATATTTGTTTTCCATGTGAACAAGGGGAGCTCATAGTACACTTGTGCTCTCTCTCTCTCTCTCTCTCTCTCTCTCTCTCTTTCTCTGCTCTTTCTCTCCATCCCAATGTGTATTTAGTGCCTTTATCATTCATTTTCAGACTCGTGTAAGAGGAACAACTACGACGAGGTTGGTCATAAATAATGTTATGGCACAGTAGGCATTATACAGCTATTGACATGCATAAATGGCACGAGTTTCTTCTATTGGTGTAGGTTTTGAGCATTGTAAAAAGCTTTCTGGAGGGGAAGAGAGTAACAGAGAAAGAGCAAAAGAGAGAGAGAGAGAGAGAGAGAGAGAGAGAGAGAGAG
>JAQGBT010002084.1:0-26384 GCA_034698585.1 Disparrhopalites patrizii
TGCTTTTTCTCGTTTTTTGTTTTCTTTTCTATACTCCTTTTTCTCGTTTTTTGTTTTCTTTTCTATACTGCTTTTTCTCGGTTTTTTCTTTAGATATGCTAGCGTCCCTCCTATTTTTAATTCGGCTTTTCACTTTTCTGCTGCTTTCTTGTTTACCTACTGCTTTCTCTCTTTTTGCTTTCCTTTATTTTTGTGAGTCTGTATTGTTCTATTCTGTTCATATGTTGCCCTTGTCTCCTTCTTTATATCTTGTTTTTCGTCTTGCTGCCAACTTCTTGTTGCATTCTTTACTTTGTCACCTACGTTTTTCTTATTATTTTTCCTCTCTTCCTGCTTCTCCGTTACTGAATTTACTTTTCTGATTCCTGCATTGTTCCCACAGGTTCCTGTCTGTTTTTTGTGGCCACTGTCTCCCACCTTCCTGTTGCTTCCTTTTAGTCCTTATTCCCCCTTATCTCTCTGTCCGTGCTTCATGTCTCCATTTATGTCCTCCACAGCTTTCCCCTTGCAGTTGCCTTCCTCTTGAAAAGCATGATTTCCTCCCCTTCACATGTCATCCGTACGCCCATTTCAACATGCGTCTTCCTTTCTTTCCTCACACCGCATGTTTCGGTGTAAATTCAATATTTTCCCCTTCAACCGTGTACATTTTTTTGTACATATTTTTTCTTCGTCTACGGGCAAGCACATTTAACTCTGTCTCTTTTCCCCGTTCCCACATTCTTTTTTTTGGGGGATACGCATGAAGGAGAGGGAAAGGAGAGGATGGCGCACCGGTTGAAGAAAGGAGGAGGAAAAGCTTTTAGCAGAGGCGTGGAATATTTTTGCCGCTCTGACTCTGACAGGAGAGCATGTTGGGGCTTTCCCGTGTATCTCTCTTTCTCTTTCTGCCTCTCCTTCTCTCTCGTACTCTCTCTCTTTCTCTCTCTTCTTCCTTCTCTTACAGCATCTCTTTCTCTTTGTTTCTCTCTCGTTCTCTCTTTCTCTCTATCTTTCTGTTTCTTTTTCTTTCTCTTACTGCCTCTGTTTCTCTCTTTCTCTTTCTGTCTCTCATTCTCTCGCTTTTTCTCTCTTACTGTCTTTCACTTGCTCCATGTCTCTCCGTTTTTCTTTCTTTCACTCTCTTCCTTTGTCTCTCTTTGTCTTTCTATCTTTGTCTATCGTTCTCTCCTCATCTTGTATCTCATCCTCTCTTTGCTTTTCTCTCTGGTTCTCTCTCTTTTAATCTCTCACGTTTCTTCAGTATTTCTCCATATCTCATTCTCTTCCCTTCTCTCTCTCTGTCTCTCTCTCTTTCTCTCTCTTCTTCATTTTTTTTACTCTTGCGTTCATTGCCACGGTTTATCGCTCTCTCTTTCCGTCATTCTCTTGATATCTCTCTTTTTTTATTTATCTTTTCCCTTTCGTGTCCTCGCTGTTTATGTCTGTCTTTATTTTATTTGCTCTACTTGTCTCTCGTTCCGTCTCTTCGCCTCTCTGTCTTTCTGCATCTCTTTGCCTCTGTGTTTCTCTCTCCGTCTCTCTGTTTGTTTCTCTTTATTTGTCTCGTTTCCTCTCTCAGTTGCTCGTTCTCTTTCTCACTCTCTCGCTCTTTCTCTCTCTTCCCTTTCTCAGTCGTCTCTTCCTCATTCTGTCTCCATTTTCATTCCCTCTCTCTCTGGCCTTCTCTCGCAGATTGCACTCAGCGAGCCATACGGTCGCATCTCATCTCATATTGCTTTCAAAGGTCTCATCTCTCATCTCCTTTATCTACGCACAACACACGTTCGTATGTGAGACTAGACGTTAGGTAAGAAGAGAATACATTTCCACACATACTCGGACCGCTTCACTAGCTATTTCAGCAATCTTTTCCACCGCAGCCGTATATTATTTTTCTTTAGCCCTACTTTTATGACGGTTATTATTGCCACTATATCCAGCTCCCCGTAAATTGGCCACAAGTTTTCTTCTACTCAACTCTCATCTCTCCTTATTCTTTTCATCCTGGGATGTCACCTTCCTCGATATGGGACTAGCTTTTGTTTGTTCTGGGTACAAAAGTAATATTTTTCTAAACAAAAAAGAGCGATACCACCTCAGGTAACTTTAGCATGTAATTCTGACGCCTTTGCCCAAACAGGGACATATAATATATGCATATTAGCAAAACGCACATGTGCCCAGTCCTCCATGTTGATTGGGGCATGAAAAACAAATCAGTCTTGGAGCAATGGATCAATGCTGTATAAGTTGAGCAACTCATGGCCTCCAATGCAATTGAGTGAATGCAGTGCGAGTATTGAAAAAAATTAGCCTAAAAACACTTTGAATGGTGGGGTTTACGCAGTGAGAAAATAAATATTGGGAACATAATAGGAATGTTTTTTGGAAAATATTTGCATGACCTCTAGTCATGGTCCTTCCCGGGAAATTGTGTCGGTCATATTACAAAACTGGGACGACATAATGTAAAAAAATGAAATAGGAAAGTCAGAGAGTGACATGAAGTTACAAAAACAGAGACAAATATTGTCAAAGAAAGAAAAGGAGAGAACGTCAGAGAAAGCGAGATAATGTTGCATAAAGAGAAAGAAAATGTTCAACGAGTGAAAGTCAAGAAGGAGAAAGAATATTAAATCAAGAGAAAGAAAATTAAATTAAACGAGAGAAAGTCAAAGAAAGAGACAGAATATCATATAAAGAGAAGCAAATAAAATCACATAAATAGAAAGCAAATTAGATCAAATAAAGAGAAAGTAAATTAAATCAAACTAGAGAAGGATACAATTTAAGATAAAGAGAAAGGCAAAAAAGCGGAAATTGATTAGAAAAAGGATGAACCTCAGATAAGCCAAAAGCGAAAGTAAAATAAAAATAATAAAAATGGAGAAAGTCAAAGCATCTCCTATAAAGAGAACGAAAGTTAAAAAAATAGAAAAAATACAAGAATGTCAAATAAAGAAAACAAGAAAATAAAAAAATAGCAAACATAATAGAATGTCTAATAAAGAAAAAAACAAAGTTAAAGAGGAACCAGAAAGTGAGAGAAAGAAAGACATGTGGTATGGAATTTGGGAAGATATAACGAGCTATAATTTTATGAAAAAGAACCAATCACAGAGAGCGAGAGAAAGGTTCAGAAAAAGAGCGAGTGAGCCAGAGAAATATGGAGGAAGTTGGATAAATTGAAAACAAATTCTTAAAAAATAGTGGAATAATTGCGCAAAAGTGATAGAAGTTCAGAGAATGCAGACGAATACCTCGAATCAAAAGTAAGAAAATAAAAATTCAGAAATCGAAAAATGTCTCAAACGAGACATTAAATAAACAGAAGAGAGACAAAATACAGAAAAAGGTAAGTACGGAAAATAAAAATACGGAGAGAGGCAGAAAAAAAGTAAACAGAGAAAAGAATGTTATATCCCCAAAAAACATTCTCCAACTACACTGACCCCATTGGATCAGTTCCCTCGTGCAAGTGACACGCATCTCTTGGTTATTATTATTATTATTATTGCACTACACCGACCATGATTATAAGTTTTTTTTTGTACCAAGACGCTTTTACCAACCTTGCCACATGAGTGAATGCAGGCACTTAAGAGAGAGATGCGCAACCCACAAAGAAAGGGAAAAGCACACACAAACACAAAGTACCCCCAACATGAAATGGAAAGGTAAACAAAACGGGAGAAAGTACACTGAAGAAGAAAAACTCTCTCTCTCTCTTCCTCTGTTAGAAAAACACACATGGTTAGTATACGGAAGGAAAAGGACTTCTTTCCAGGTGGAGTTGTCCAAGAGTTTTTACGCAATACAAATGGGAGTATACACATTATATATAGGCATACAAGGACAAAGTAGGTGGGCAAAAGGACGGGCACTCCACAGGCTATGGCCATGGAAAGTATTTCAAGTCTCAGTGGAGACAGCCTTGTGGCTTTTTTTTTTACCTCTCCAGACAAAACATTTTTCCTATGTACAAGGAAGTTTCCCTCCTAAAAAAAACATTTTTCTGTGTGTGTCATTCTACAGACGAAATAAAAGAGGAGAATACCAGCCAGTAATAGTACATGAAAAAATCCTTTGAAAATTAATAAACTCAAGTTCGATTTCCTTTACAAACAGGATTCATTTCAAGGTTAAATGTACTTATAAATATGACAAACCCCGCCAAAAATTACTTTGGAGATGGTGAAAAGAGATATTTGTGGATTCATAAATAACATTTCCTATTGAAAATGGAGTCTAATCCCATTCAAAGCCTCCACTCTACCCACCAGTTTTAGGTATTTGTTTTTTTTTATCTTCACGCGGATTTATATATTTTTTTCAATTTTTAATACCCCCAATCATGTCACATTATTTCCCCTACACCCTCAGAACATCGACTTCGCCCACATTTTCCAGCATAGATTTCATTAAAGCGGGGAATTTTCTTCAAATGGCACCCGCGTCAAATCATTTGGAGGAGAAAGAAAGAAAGGACGGAGATTTTAATAAGTCTTCTCAATCCATGGCATTAGCAATTCCTCAAAATCCCGGGGGAATTTTCATGAATACCTCGAATTTTAACTCAAACAACCCAATCCAAGAGAAAATCCCTTCGTATATTTAATCATCTTCATCGGAGAAATTCCTCCTTTCCCTCATTTCCATTCCCATCTCACTCCTTCAGCATTTGGCGAATCAAAGCCCCACACAAGATGGGGAGATAATCAACAAGTACCAAAAAAATAAGGACGCCCACGTCCTTCCGTGCTAACGTTTTTTTGAAAAAAGGAAGCCTTTCAAAGGTTCTTGTATAGCTCTTTTGAAATCCGTCAGATTGCCTTCGCAAAAACGGGAGCGAGGAGAATGAATTTAATTTTCCTTATCCAAATACTGAGTATATACATATACGAAAAGAACGAGAAAGAGATTGGCCGTGGAGAGAGCGAAAAAAGGAGAAGTGAGAAACAAAAAGAAAGAGAAGGAAAGAGAGAGAAAGAAAGAGAAGGAAAGAGAGAGAAAGATATGAAAAAACACATTGGATCTCCCTTTTTAATTTATGTCTGCGTTACTTGTATCAATGTGACATTGACGCGGGATTAGAATTTACCGCCAATGAAAAAGCGTGACTTTCCGGGGTAATGAGACCACATTAATGCTGGAGGGAAATAGGAAGGGCCACAGTGTCCTCCATCAGAACTGAGTGACATAAGGAGGATAGCAAAGGAGGTGAAATAGATTATTTGAATGCAAAAAAAGGGGTATATTGTGAAGGCTAACACAGGAAAATGCAGGAAGTTGGTGAACATTCTTTTGAAAGGTACACCAGATAGTAAAAACAAAGAAACAAAGGAAGCGGAAATTTTTCCATTTGAAAAAGGGCAGAAACACGGAAAGACAAGAGAAGGAAACAGAGCTGAAGGCAGCGACATAAATAATGAGAAAAAATGTAACGTACGAGGAGACACTGGGGACAGTTGGAGAAAAGGATAAGAGATGGACATAATTACAGGGAAGGACGGTGAAAATAAGAGAATGAGAGAGAGAGAGAGAGTCAGAGAACCAGAAATTACCTGAAAAGAGAGAACAAAAATATAAGGAGCTAGAGAAGGGAGCATAAAAGAGAATGACGGACATATAAAGGTCAACGATTCAATCCGGTCTGAGTCCATTGGGGAACAGTTTATAAGTTGCACAAGACGACGTAAAAGGTAGCTAACTATGAAAATCTAATTTTCAATTCATATTTCAAATAAATAAAATAAAAATTGTGGTAAATTGCGGTAAATAAAATACAAACAAAAGAAAGAAAGAGTAAATAGAAACGAGAAAAATAGAAAATGGAAAGAGAAAAAGGAAACGGGAAAAACAGAAAATGGAAAGAGAAAAAGGAAACGGGAAAAACAGAAAATGGAAAGAGAAAAAGGAAACGGGAAAAACAGAAAAAAGGAAGAGAAACAAGAAAGACGGACACAATAGGCACCACAAGAAAAGGTCCACAATAAACGACAGAAACGAGAGCAAGAAACAGACTACAGCATGAGATAACAGGAAAGGTGAAAATAGAAGACAAAATGGAAAAATGGACGCCAGAAGGAAAAAGCAGCGGAAAATAGAGGGAAAGAGGCTAAACAACAGAATAAAAAATGAGAAAATATGAAGAAAGAAGCCAGAGAAAAAGACAAGAAGTCGAGAAAAGGAAAGGGCAACGAAAGTACAGGAAAGACTGGGAACTACGAAAAATAAAGGCAGATCCCAATGGGAGCTCCATAATAAGTCAAGATGAATTAGGTAATGCGAAAACCACCAGCCGTCAAAAAAAAGTAGGAAGAGGAATGATATTTGTTAGAGCAAAAGGAAAGATGTAGGACGGGAAAAGTTTGGCACATCACCGGAGAAGAAAGTGAGAAGATGTGGTTGCCGAAATGATCTAGTCCAAGATATTAAGATCATACACATACCATAGATGGTACTATTATTACTGACTTGGAAAAAAGAAAGGGGAAAAATAAGGAGAGAGTTTTTGGTATAAGTGCAATGATAAAATTTCAACTTATTAGTATAACTGAATGCGTGAGAAGTCGGTGAAATTCCATTCTGTCTTCACGTGCGAATTTTTCTTTTTCTCCCTTCTTCTTCCCTCAAACTTCCAAACCAATAAGTTCCCCAAATAAACCTGGTATTACTACATGTGCATATAAGGGAAGGGTTATCCTATAAGAGAAGATCAGATAGGTACATCCAAAGGTAAAAATGGAGAGAATCATGTTCAACTCTTTTCTTTTTCCTTTTCCTTGCATCTCGCTCGTTCTTTCTCGTAGATCATTTTCTCCTTTCTCCTCTCCAAGGAATTCCTATTCTCAAGGTCTCATTCTAACCTCGTCCTAACCTCCTTCTTTTCTCTTCCGTAGTACCATAAAAAAATTCCATTTCTTCTAAATCACAAAATAATGCCGTTGCTTCTGCTCCTCATGTACACTCCCTCATGGTCCAACCGGAGGAGAAAAGTATTCCTAGGAGCCTCCTGACCAACTTTCTACTGCATATTGTGGTCCATCCCTTCCGTTTAGATACTCAAATATCCAAGGTGATCCAAATATCTGGGATTTAAACACAAATTGGGATAACTCCACATAGCCTGGTTTATCGCAGAATTAAAAACAGTTGCACAAAATGAAGATTTACTACTCTAGACCATGTTTTTTAATTTCCGAACAATGGGGAAAAAGAAATAAAGTAAGAGGGAGGCAGACAATAGTAGGGGAACGGAGAAAGTAAGAAAAAGGAACAAGCCGGAGAAAAGAGACAGGAAGAAGTTCAAAATAGCAAAAAGAAAAAAAACAAAGTTAAAAAAAGAAAAGTAGAAAAAAAAGCAAATTAAGGAAGAGAAAAATAACAAAAAGAAATACAACAAAGTAAGCAAACAAATAACAAAAAGAAATAGAACAAAGTAAACAAAAAATAACAAAAAGAAATAGAACAAAGTAAACAAAAAAATAACAAAAAGAAATAAAACCAAGCAAGGAAAAGAAAAAATAAACAAAGAGAAAGTAAGGGAAAGAAAAACTACGAAAAAGAGAAAGTAGGGGAAAGAAAAACTACGAAAAAGAGAAAGTAAGGGAAATAAAAACTACGAAAAAGAGAAAGTAGGGGAAATAAAAACTACGAAAAAGAGAAAGTAGGGGAAATAAAAACTACGAAAAAGAGAAAGTCTTAGAACAAAAACTAAGTCAGAAAAAACGGCCAGGATAAAAGGAAAACCGTAGGGAAACGGGGAAACGAGAGAAAGTTAAAAAAATGAATAAAAAGTAAAAACAAGGTAGAAAAATAGAGAAAAGAAAAAGAAAGTCGAAGTAAATAAAAACAAAACACAGAAGTGAAGAGCCAAATTGGGAAATAAAGGGAAAAGAGGAAGTAAGAAAAGGGTAGACAAAGAGAAAACAAAAACGAAAGAGGAGTGTGTATGGCTTTATTAGAGAGAGAAATAAAAAAGTGAAAGTAAGAGGAAGTCCTGAAAATGTAGTTAAAGTAATCGGAAGAGAACAAGAAATTTGAGAGAAAATAAAGAGAAAGTAAAATGCATACTGAGATATGTAGAAAGTTGGAAAAGGAAAGTTACGTAAAGAGAAAATATCTTGCCAACACCCAAGGCTATACCGTGACAGGCCCAAAAATAGTTTTCTTCTCAATTTTTGCCAATGTTGAAATCTGAGCTTTCCCTTCATCTCAATTTCTCTGCCCTTCCATAGCGCTATGAGATCTTCCCTGCATGAAAATATGTATATACACATATAAAAAACGGAAAGATGATCTTTACAGGAGAAATATCCGCCCAATAGAATTTCACAACCATTAACTTTCCGAATTACCATTTGTTTCCTCACTTTTCTTCTTTCACGACGAGTGGGCGAAGAAAAAGGAGAGAGGCCGTAATGGAGGAAAGTCTAGGAATGTCCCACGTTGTACCGTGAGATTTTTTTTAACCTCTGGCGTTATATATAGAAGTTTATGCATTCATTTGATTCTTTTATTACGCCTATACATATATCCAAGGAAGGAGAGACGCATCAGAAACGGCGCATCGTTACCAGCAACAAGTCCCCCAGAAAATTCTTGGCTCTCTTTCTTCCGTAAATTCCCCAAATACTTTTAGGTGCCCATTTTTTTAACGTATTTTCTAATCTTGACCCAATTTTTTGGCACATATTTGACCCCCCCCCCCGCCCAAATAATGGAGGCTCCATTTAAAATCAGACAACTGAGGCCTTAAAGTCTTTGAAATATTTTCTAATTTTATGAGGATCAGGGATTTTCCCCGTTTCATAGAAGACATATTTCTCTATGAAAATTGGGATCGTCAACAAAGCCTGGGAAGTTCCAGGGACGGGAAAAAAGCATGTCAATCAAATGGCCGTGAAATATTTGGAAAAATGGGGATTTTTTTATGAAGTTTATGAAAAAATGGGAAACACATACCAATACACATTACTCTCCTTTTTTTTTACAAATACAGGAAGAACATATACGGGAACCCCTGGAACACCCCCGGACTTTGGGAGAACTGGCAGAGGCTGATAAATTGATGCCATAGAAAAATGTCAAGGTATTAAGGCCATGCGAGGACACATGTACATAACGTGTGTACGCCCATATGTATACATCCCGGGATCCCCATGGCTTATTTACGCTCCCACACTGAGAGCAAGGGGAGAAAGCCAAGGAAAAAGAAGGGGAACGACGGAGGGGAATGAAAATGTAAGGCAAAACCAAGACAAGGGATCTTAATCCACTTTCATGTCTTTCTCTCTCTCTCTCTGCCGCCTCTCCCTCTGTCTCTCTCCCTCTCTCTCTATACAGGACGAAATACCACATGAACTTGAGTCCAACCATATGCACTTGGTGTACACTAGTTCTACTTTTCCCCTCTCCCTTCAAATAGTTTTCTCACAAGCTTTTAGCCAACTTTCCCTGCTGAGTAAGTCGTGCAAAAAAAAGGAGGATAGCCCATATTCTTAGACATGGAGAAGGGATAGGAATCCAATTTAAATGTAAGCGTTTTACCTTTCTATTCCCTTCCCTTTCTATAGTTCTTTCCCTGGCACTTTCTCTCCCATTTTCGCTTGTTTTGTCTTCTTCATTCGCTTCTCTTTCTTCCTAGTCTTCTTCTTACTCTGAATATGGTCTTGTTATTTCTGTTCCTGTTTTTAATTTTTTCTCTATCTTTTATTCTTTTACGTTTGTGCTTTTCTCTCTCGTTCTGTCTTCTTTTGTTTTTATCCGTCTTTATTCTTCTCTTTTTCATTCTTCCTGGCTTTCTACTTTCTGTTTCCCATTTGCACTTTATTTGGCTCCTCTAAATTCTTCTGTAACTCCCTTTCTCCCTTGTATCTTCCCACGTTGTCTCTTTCTCTGCCATCCCTGAGTCACTGTTTCCCATTTATCCAAGAAAAAAGTTTTCCGGGTGATCCCGTAAGTATGTTAGGAGACTCCACGCATATACTTTAGTACATGCCATTTCCACCCATTTAGAAATGAACAAGACATTCACCTGTCAAAAGCAAAGACAGACAATTTCCCTCTGGGCTTACAAGGGCTCCTTGTACCCGAAGGTTAAACTATTCAACCTACTTTTATGGGTGGAAATGGATTCAAAGAAAAAAGTAATTTCCCTCATTTGTTGATTTATTTGTGATGCACTTTCCCCCGTAGCCGGAATGGTGGAAATGATTTGGAAATACTTTTTCCCGGATTTCTCCCTTTATTACTAATTCAAAAATTGTCCACAGAATGCATTTTCTACCCAAGCTTTCCTCCCAGATAAAATGGCGGGTTTTGGAGTGGATCAGTCTGAAAGGCCACCCTTGTTTGCCGTGTTTGGTCTATCCGTGCAAATATATGTCTCTTATGGTTTCAGTTTTTAGTTACTAAAACCTTAAATAAATACTTGAGAGTTTACAAAGACGTTGTTGGGATTGTGTGTGTTTTTCCAGTGAATATCATATTCCCTCCCACTCTCCCAGGGCGAGGGAGAGACGAGAGGATGGGAGTTGGTGAAAGAGGGAGAGAGAGAGAGAGAGAGGGCGAGGACAAGAAGGAGAAAGGGGAAGGTGTGAGGACTTTCACTCTTTCATTGAAAATACTCTTTACCAGTCGGAAATGGCTGGGGGCATTAATATGAAAGAGCCAGTTATTACCCGGATGATAAACATAGACGTTATTTACCGCCACTAACACTACTCCGCCGCTACTTGTGTCAAGTCTGCCTTTCCCCACAATGCTGAGTGGGGGAGAAAGAGATTGGGAAAAGTGCATACACTTGTGCAGAAGTACCTCTCACCCGTTTTTGTACATAGAAAAGGTTGGAGTTACAAAGCGGTTTTAGTCCATTTGGCAATGCTTCCTGGAAATTATTTCATAATGTATTCTAATGGAGAAAGCAACGTTTTTGGAGAAAGTAACGTCTTTTTAAAATATTTCCATCAACTTTTTCATTCTAATAAATATATTGAAAAACGCTCCAGTGGAATGCGTTTATTTGATCCAAAAATTGTCATTTGATGAAAAATGGCAATTTCATAAACAATAATCATTGTAAGAAAAATGGCAATTTCTTGATTAATAGCAATTTCATAAACAAGAGTTCTCAAAAATGGCAATTTCATGATTAATAGCAATTTCATAAGCAACAGTTATGAAAAATGGCAATTGCATTAAAAATTTGCCTGCCATTTAATGACAAAATCCCCTATTAAAAATGTGGACTTGACCCATTTTGAAACTATATATTTTCAATTGGGCTCACGTACCCCAACATTTCAGGTTTTCTGTCAATCCATCACTTTTGTCTCTCCAATATCTTCTCTCATTTTGCACTTTTCTCCAATCTCGCTTTTTGTCTCTTTCTTCTGTCCAATTCCTGGTTACCTCTTCTTATGTTCCGCTTTGAATCTAATATTTTCGAAATTTTTATTTTATCTTTTTTATTGGACTTTCTCTTTCTCTCTTTCTTTCTACCTTTCTGCCTCTTCATATCAATTTCTCTCGAACTTTCTCTTTGTTCCTTTACTTTTAACCATATGCTATTTCCCCAGTCATTCTTCTCTGTCTTCGTGTACCTTCCAATTTGTCTCTTCTCTCTCTCTTTCACCCTTCTTCTCTCTAGCCCCAAAGATGGTCTCTTTCGCCATCAAGATGTTGGAGGGCGGCGGAAATACCGGGAGAAAATGGGAGAAAATATAGAATTTAACCAAGTCACTAGTGCTACCAAATTCCGAGAGAGAGAGAGAGAGAGAGGGAGACTTGCGGTTTTTCCATTTCCTTTCTCTGACTTGGGTACGAGTAAAAATGGGATAGGGTAGACTTATCAGCAGTTGTAGTAGTACCGTTGGAAGCATAAGAGTTTGTGTTACTATAAGTCCGTCCTTCCCCTTAAAGGGAGAATTGTAGGAGAGGCGCTAAATTTTCATGAGCTCCTTGAAAGTGTCATTCATTTGACACAACTCTTATTTCTAGAGCAAATTTAATTTGAGCATCTCACGATTACTCCCCATAATCCTGGCATCTGGTTTCAGCCTCAAGAACACTCCCTCCTACTGGCTGTATCATATGTAGGTACATATGTAATATTTTTTTTTGTAGCCAGTATATTTTTGCCCCTGCATTTCGTCAGTATTTTAGTACTAGGACATGCTTTCCGGTGGTAGAAGGATTCCCCAAGTAAAAAGAACAACCCTAAAAGTAATTATGTTTAGGTCGTGTGTGTAAAGAAGAACCTCATAGGAGGATGGATCAAGTCATAAATATAGTTGATGGGAACCTTCTACTTAGCATACGGCTAACTTTAGTCAATAAAGCCCCTTTACATACAGATTTTGAGCACCTCCGCCGCTGCTACCACGACCATTCTCTTGTTCCATAAGAAGAGCGAAATGAAAGCTCCCCCCCCCCCAAAAAAAAAGAGTTCCCTCAATGCATCCACCGACTTTTCTTTATGTAGTCAAGGAGAAAAAAATGTCTGTGGGTGAAGAAGTTTGTTTGGTTTTACTGCACTCTTCACAACTTTTTCGAATTATTTTTGGACTCCACCACGCGAAGATTTTCCCATGTATGAAAAGTTCATTTCATGCCGTGGGGGTGCAAGTCCAATAATGTGACTAAATGGGGGGAAAGGAAGGAAAGCGTGTGCTTCTATGTGTGCCAAAGTAAGTCACAAGGCATTTCTAAGCAGATGGAGTCATTTGACGAAGTGTAGAGAAAAAAAAGGTCTCTGGGGGTGGTGGCGGTTTTCACCCGGTGGATTTAAATTTCACTTGCAGTATTTTTTTTTCTTTTGCGGTGCAAAATTTCTTTGAAATCTATATCCAACCCCAAACTCCTGATCATGAAGGATGCAATTTCAACGTTATTTTTGGATTGTCCTATTACTAGGTTTTGGGAAAACCTTGACATTATTTTATTTTCGGGGGGGGGCGGAGGGGTGTGTGAGGAGGGGAGATGTGACAGGGGAATTAGTGGGAGACGCTCTGAGACATTTCCCTTTTTTATTTAGGCACAGAGACGAAATTGAAAAAAATACAAAGGGAAAGTTGGAATACCGTATATAGAAAAATAGGGACCGGGAAGGAAAATTCATAATAATGGAGCGAGAACTTATTACTGTATATGCAGAATGCGGATAAATGGAGGCAGCTAAAAACAAGAGGAAGAAAAACAGAAATATATATACCTACATGGTTGTAGTCAGATCAATAGAGATAAAGAGCGAGAGAATCTATTACAGAAAGGAAAACGTGAGGCAAAGATAATTGAGGGAGAAAAGCAAACAGGACAGGGAAAATGAGGGACAAATTTGGAGAGAAAAGAAAGTAAGCAAGAAAAAATGAGAGATAAGTGATAAGAGGCAAGAAAATAAGAGATACAATAAAATAAAAGCGAAATTCGAAAAAATAAGAGAGAAATTGAGGAGGAAAATAAAATATGAGAGAAATTGAGAGAAAAAATAAAAGAAGAGAGAAATTGAAGGAGAAAATAAAATAAGAGAGAAATTGTAGGAGAAAATAAAATAAGAAAGAAATTGAGAGAGAAAATAAAATAAGAGAGGAATTGTAGGAGAAAATAAAATAAGAAAGAAATTGAGAGAGAAATTAAAATAAGAGAGAAATTGAAGGAGAAAATCAAAAAAATGGAAATTTAGGGTGAAAAGAAAATAGGAGAGAAATTTAGGTGAAAGATAAAATAATAGGGAAATTGGAGAAAGACAAATGGATAGAGATAATTAAAAAGAAAATGGGGAAGAAATAGATAAAATGTGAGAGAAAGTGTGGGCAATAAAAATGAAATCAGAAAAAATCAGTGACAGCGACAAAGAAAAGATGTGAGAGAAATAGTGAAAGAGAGAGACAGAGAGATCAGTTGAAGGCGCGTAAAAAGTCAAAGTGATTTTGCTGGCTCCAGGAATAGTAATTACGACACTTTTTTTCTACAATCATTATAATTTTTTAGGAAGTGAAGAGCAGCTTCGTGCTCGGTGAGAGGTTTCTTTTCAATCACTTCAACCCTTTTTATCCCATCATATCCCCTATAATCTCCGATTTTGTCTCCAACCCTCCTCATTATTCCCGTCACACTCCTATCAGTTGAACCGTGCTCTTGACTTGTTCACATTTCTTAGCTCTCTTCTTCTTCCTAGAGATCTAGTCCCCTTGACAAACCCTGAATTTCTTCTCTCCTTCTCTCTTTCATGATCCCAAACTATCACCATTGGGTTTGCTTCCTTTCTACGACCCCAGCTTAAGGGCAACAATTCTATTCCTTTTAGTTTTTCTGTCCGAATCATTCCCCTAAATCACTTCTTTTTGGAAAGGCCCGCGGAAAGTCACTCCCAACTTGTGCGGGATGTATTAGAGAGACAAAGTATTAAATATTATATTCAGGGAAAACTAATACTAAATAAAGCCAACGGACTAGCCCAAGGACTTCGTAGGGCTACATGCACCAACATTTGACAATGGGAAACTGAGCGGAAGAATAATACAGGGTAGTTGTAATTGAAAATATGATCAATTCCTTTGTTATTTGGATCCAAAGGAGGAAGAAAATATTAAGGCAGAAAAAGAAAGTCAGAGGCTCAAGAACTGCCGAGAGAGACACACAGAGGAAAGATTGACAAAGGGAAAGAGAGAAGAAAAAGAATAATGAACATTTTCTTAATATCAATGAATGTTTCTGGCTTGTTGGTTTTGACGTCAAAGGAAATAAATAAAAACGTATAGTAAAAACTATAGTACAAACGGGAGAGGAAATATGTTCTATTGTTGGACTCCCTTCCTCTTCATTGAGGAGGCGGACACGAGGAAAAATCAACAGAGAGTGACGCGGGAGATAAATACAAACACACACACAAAGACAACGTATATATCTGTCCCACTTGAAGGGAGTCGATTAGGACCGGAAATTGATTTCTGGTCTCGAATTCAAACGCAGTTCCCCGCACAGACCCAGCCCAAGTGTAAGGATTAGACAATCCCATTAATGTGGACGGAGAGACAGGGAGAAATTGAAATACGGAGACACTGAAAGCTACGGAGAGAGACCGAGAGAGAGAGAGCGAGAAAGGAATTACTAAATGTTATCTCCAATATTCCCTCTTCCATATGTCTCCTCTCATCCCACCACAAATACAAACTGTAGCTGCTTACTACCTGTTTGTGAAACAAGAATAAATACTTTAATTTCTTTCCCACTCTTCCCACACCTCCCATCCCTTATTTAACCGCACCACCACACTTTTTGGTGTGGCCATGCCCTGCATAATATGGAACCATGTAACAAATTACAAAAGGGAGAGAGCGCCAGAGGGAGAGCGAGACTGAGCGACAGAGGGAAAATGAGACCCAAAGAGAGAAAGAGAGAGAGCGGCAGAAGGAAAATTAGATCGAAAGAGAAAAAGAGAGAAAGCGACAGAGGGATAGTAAGATCGAAAGAGAGAAAGCAGAGAAAGAGAAAAACAAAGAGAGCAAAACAAAGAGAAAGCAGAGAAAGAGAAAAACAAAGAGAGCAAAAGAAAGAGAAAGCAGAGAAAAAGATCGAAAAAGACAGAAATAGAGAGAAAGAGAGACCGAAAGAGATAGATAGAGACAGACAGAGAGAGACCGAAAGAGAAAGAGAGAGCGGCATAGGGAAAATGAGCTCGAAAGAGAAAACGAGAGAGAGCTGCAGAGGGAAAGTAACATCGAAAGAGAGAAATAGAGAGAAAGAGAGAAATGGAGAGAAAGAGAGAAATGGAGAGAAAGAGATAAATAGAGAGAAGTAGGGAGAAATAGAGAGAAATAGAGAGAAAGAGTGAGAAAGAGAGAGACACAGAGAGAGGCATAGGGAAAATGAGATCGAAAGAGAAAACAAGGGGGAGCAACAGAGGGAAAGTAACATCGAAAGGGAGAAAGCAGATAAAGAGAGAGAGAGTAAGAGAGTGAAAGAGAGAGAAAGAGCGAGAAAGTGAAAGAAGGAGGTGAAACGGTCGGAGATTCCCAAAGGAAATTGAGAAAAGCTAATTAGAGAGAAAACAACAAATGCTTGTCATGCCAAGTCATCCACCAACCAGAGTGAGACTCGGATGGCACGGAGTTACTGTTGGAGTAATGCCGTGAGGATTTTACAAGAATTTAATTTCTGTCACCTTCTCCTCTACAACCACCACCACTCAACCCTGAATGTTTCTGGGCGGGGGGAAGGGTACATGGGAGCTGGAGTAGGAGCAGTTGTCCAATAAATCAAGACCCCAACAACTTTTCCACTTGAAAGGCCTTTCTCTCCGCCATTCCAGCCATCTTGGCTTTGGTGTTAAAAATACTGGGGAAAACCGCATTATTCACTCAAACGTAGCCGCATCCTCCCAATGACGGAACATCCCGAGTTTTCTCCAGCTTTTTTTCTCGAATTCAATCCTACTCTTTAGTACGCTCTTTCTTTTTCTCTGTCTACTTTGGCTTGGTTGTCATTGTAAACTCTTTGTTTTTCCTATATTTATTTCTCTTTTGCTTTCTCTCTCCGCTGTATCTCTTGGTGCAATCTCCTTTAAGTGTACATCAATCTTGTTTGTATGTAATTTCTTCTCTTTACCATCCACCATCTTATTTTCTTCTAGTTATTGTCTCTTCTTCTTACGTTTTTTAATTCTTGTCTCTTTTTCTTTTATTCCTTTTCTGTTTCTCCTCTTAAAGTTTAAGATATTATTTTCTTTCTTATTTTGTGCCTGTCTTCTTTTCGTTTTCACTTTGTCCTTTCTTTTAAATTTAGTTTTTTACTTTCTCTTGGTTATTTGGTTTGTACATTTTTTTAACTCTTGTCATTTTTCGTTTTATTTTCATTCACATTGTCTAATTACTTTCCTTTTGCTGTCCTTTAATTTTTTTTATTTTTCATGTTTTTCGCTCTTCTTTTGAGTATGTTCTTTCTCTTTTCTACTATTTTCTTTCTGTTCGGCTTTCTACTTTCTCCTTTACAAAATTTAGACTTTTTCATTTAAATTAATTTTCCTCACTACTTTCCCTTTCAATTTCTCTTGCTTGTCTTTCCGATCTCCTTTCTCTCCCATCTAACCGTTTCCTCCACTTATTATCCTCCTGACTACGCCGACCATTTTCTTTTTACTTTGAGGAAGCAGAAACACTGGTGTTTGCTTGTGAAGAGAATTCCAAAAAAAATTCTTTCTCCTCCTGTCACCGGCTAGACTTTATTGGTTATGTAGTATTTGCTGCTTTCTCCCCTTTTGCCGTATATTTGATCTCCTTCCTTTCATTTCTTCAATTTCCCTCTCTTTGGCTGATACACTCTGTGCCATATGGATTTATCTTGGTCCATGATTCCCCCCCATTCATCTCCCTTTCCTCTGGTCTTTTGTTGGATCCCGCCCGTTCACAGCCTCCATTCCCCCTTTTTGATCCCTAATTATCCAAGGCTTTATTATTGCATGTCACGACCCAGGAACATTATTAGTTTCTCCTTTCATACATACATTCGCATACGGATTTGTCCCCGGAGCTCCTGGATTACTCGGTACATACTTGTGCGTTTGAGGTTAGGGTAAAATGTACATGTGTACATGCATACACACAATGTACCCAAATGCGGAGGATCACCCCCCAAAAAAAGGAGAGTGAGGATATTGAATGAAAGTTATAAATAATTCAAAAGTTCCCACAATGTTCCGGACCTTCCCTTGTCATTGTGGATTCAATAGCATCTCCTCATTACCTTGGGCCAAAGAATCTCTTTTTTTTTTATCTGGACCAGCCGAGACCTTTCCTCCAAACTCCCCTTCGTGGTCAGTCCCATTCGTTTTCCCTTTGTATCAAATGCCAAGTACTTTGTTCAGCTAATAATGCCCCCATTTTAATAAAAGATTCTCCTCACACTTCCAATTATACCAAATATACACACGCCCCATAAAACACCTTAGGCTATCCCAGAAATTAGGTCATTTATTCATACACGTCTGTATGTGTAGAATTGTTTTAATTTTAAAAAATTGAGCCCGGAAATACCATTTTAATTCATGATTCAAAGCCAGTCGGGGTGGGATTTCCCTGTAGTATTACGTCACGGGTGTTAAAAAAGTTAAAAGGTACTGAAAAGTACCGTTCGAAAGAAGTCGAAGTTATTTTGTAAATATTAAGAGCTTTATTATATACGACTTTTCCGTATTAATAATTTATTTTTCTTTCAATTAGCATTTTCAATTAGTACTCTACAATGTAATAGTACTCTGCAATAGTACTCTGCAACTTGCAACATCACTGCAATACCACTATTAATATTATAATTATTACAGTGACATAATAATATCTGCAACTTAGTATCAATCACACCAACACTATTTTCACATTACAAAGATATATCATTATCTCAAAAACTGTCGCCTGGAATAATTTCATATTTCCTACATACATGTAGATGGTTCATACATTTTGATTCATAAACATATTAGCAGACGCCACTAATCACAACATCAGAAATCCGACTATTCCCCATCCAACTATTTCGACTGACAAACTCCACATTATTGTAGTATAGATACAATAATATTATATTATATAAAAAGCAAATAGCAATCTTATAATAATAAAGTTTGCCCACCCAATATTCCTTACTATAGCAACGGGACATTTAATAACGGGTATTATACCCTTCACATTTTTGAAGGCCAAAAATTCAGGTGGACACATTTGGAAGGTACTGTATTGTAGAGATGATACACTAGTATTTCGGGAGGCTAGCAAAAACTTTCACTTTCACCCTTTACTTTCTCCCACTAACAAACAGAGCTCATACGCGGTCCCATTTTTCATGTGTGGCGGACAAACACGTGGACTTCCAGGGATTCTAGCTCGTCCAGAGCATTCTCAGTGATAACATCAGGTAATTTTTAGCCCTTGGCCATAAAAGGACATTTTTTCTGGGATGATGTGGGAATTATATATATTTGGGACACGTTGAGAAATCTGAAGAGCTTTCCTCAGGAGATACCTGACCGAGAACGTGGGCGGGAGAGGAGGGAGGCTGAGAGAGGAAAAGAAAAAAGTCGGAAACGGAGACAGATATCGTGAGACAAAGAGGCAGAAAGAGAAAGGGAGAGAGAGAGAGAAAGCGAGAGAGTGAGAGAGTAAGAAGAGAAAGGGAGAGAGAAAGAGAGAGAGTGAGAAGAGAAGGAAATGGTAGTTTCCCCTCGGCTGGACAATAATATGTGCCCAATAATATGGTTAATACAGAGACTGTCGTGGTCTTGAAGAGGAGAAAAGTGCCACTTGCTCCTGACGTGGACCATAATACAAGCTGGTAAAAACTGGTTTCCTCCCTATATTGCTTAAGGTGCCGATGATAGTAGTACTTTTCCCACTAGTAGAATTTTTCTTAGAGCCTGTATTTGAAGTCCCTTCTAGTTTTCTATCATATCTCTCCAATTCTCTCTCCCACTCTCTCTTTCACTCACGAAAAGCCCTTCTTTTCAAAAGGAGAGCAGCGGTGGTGTGACACGAGGAAAAAGATAAGAATTTAGGTGGGCAATGCTGCTGGAATGGTGATGGGAGATAAGGTAAAAACATGATCGTTGGACCATGCAGGCCAACCATCAGCGCAACTGATGGCCTCGTAACGAGAGATTCTCAAGATTCGTGTAAATATCGGGGAGGGTGAGAGAGAGAAAGGGAGGTGGGGAGGGAGAAAGAGGTCTTGTTATCACAAGCCTCCCCATGCTCTTTCTAGGGAAGAGAGACCTGAAGAGAAAACAGAAAGAGAGCAAGAGCGAGAAAGTGAGAGAAAGAGAGCAAGAGAGAGAAAGTGAGAGAAAGAGAGAGATGGAAGCATAGCCACACTTATTACGTTCCTTTTGTTTTCCTAGGACGAGCCTTATAGGACAAGGTCCTGTGCATGAACACTCAACCAACGACTCTCACTCTGTTACTCCTTCCCCTATTGATCACCGTTCCTGCCTCCCCAATGTTGACTCTGGCAAAGAGGAAGCCCAGGACAAAGTACATACTCTTCACTACTACCAGTGTATAAAGCTTCCTTTGACGTCCATTAAATAGTGGTACAAAACACTTTATGGGAATCGAGTGAGGGAGCAGAGGGCGACCTGGAGAGAGAGAGAGAAATGGGCAGGGTGGTACTCTTTCCCACACCCGCCCACCTCCAAAGAGGGATGTAGTGAGAGGAAGAGTGGGGAAAATGGATACACAACAACCGAGATGAGGCAAGAGGGAGAGTGAAGCATTTCTAATGAGAAAAAGCTAAATAGAGGGATGTAGGCCGGGGGATTCAGGGGAAAAAAACACAAAAGGGAGGAAGATTGATTCAATTTTAAAGACAGGGCTAGAAATAGTGAGTGAAATAAACGGAGGACGTCAGGGAACGTACGAAAGAATAAAGGAGAAGCAGAGAGGGAGAAAGAGAGAGAAGGAAAGAGCAATCGGGAGAGGCAGACAGGAAGAAAGGGAGAAAGAAAGAGCAATCGAGAGATCGAAAGGGAAAGAAAAATAGCGAGGTCCAAAGAGATTGAGAGAGAGAGAGAGAGAGAGCGTGAGAGAGAGAAAGAGAAAGAAAGGGCAATGGAGAAGAGAATGAAAGAAAGAGAGATCGAAAAAGAAAGAAGAATAGCGCGATCAAAAGAGATCGAGAGGGAGAAAGAGAAAGAAAGAGCAATCGAGGAGAGAATGAAAGAGAGAGAGATCGAAAGAGATTAAAAGCGAAAAAAGAAAGAGCATTCGAGAGCGAGAGAGACAGAAAGAAGGAGAGATCGAATCAGAGAGAAAGAAAGAGCAGCCGAGAGAGAAAGAATATGCGAGAACGAGAAAGAGAGAGTTAAAAAGAGAAAGCGAGAGCAAAAAAGAGAAAGCGAGAGCAAAAAAGAGAAAGCAAGAGCAAAAAAGAGACAGCGAGAGCGAAAAAAAGAAAGCGAGAGGGAAAAGTGAAAACGAGAGAAAAAACGAGACTCAGAAAGAACCCAAGAAGGGAAACGAAGTGAGATATGAGGGAAAATCGAATAAAAAAGAGAAGCCGGAAATATCGGGAAAGTATAAATGAAAAAGACAGAAAAAATCCAGAGAGATCAGAGAGAAAGAAGGAACCGATTGAAGAAGCTCAAGAGAGATCTATTCAGACGAAACCTAAGAAAAACCAGGAATAGCGAAAAAAGAGCGATCCGAGAGACGATGCTAAATAAATGTGCACAAACAGAAAGCACCGGAAGATGTGAGAAAGGCGATATAGTGACAGCATTACAAAATATAAATGTGGATTCTGAAGAGGTAAAAAAAAAAGGAGGTGGAAAAGGCATCCGGAAGAATGAAAAGGAAGGATAGGAGAGAGTTATTTACGAGTGTCCTTTTGCAAAATAGGAGTCGCCGTAGGAGCATTTGCACTCACATCTTTTATACATTTTCACTCTCATCAACTGGCTTTGTGTGTGATTGTGTGTGTCGGTGAAGGGGTTGAGTCTAAATTAAATACTCTCAAGTGCAACATCTACATATCCAGGCAATTAAGTTCCCTATTATTAGAAGATGACCCTCTCCCCCTCGTACTCATTCCCGCCCTTTCTCTCCCTTCACACATTCCCCTCCAAAGGGTCATTGTCAGTGTCCTCCCGTTTAATTACTCTCATTCCATCCCCTGAACAAAAAAAAACAAGGGATTCTCTGCCTCCCCAACATTCACTTTGGTCTTTGTGATCCCCGTCAAAGAGCAGGCCATAGGAGAGAGTGTATTACAGGGGAGGATAAACAATTTCCATGTGTGTTTGTGCACTTGTAAAGAATTTCATAGGGTGTCACCCTGCAATGGATCCGAGCTCAAAAGGATTTCCAGGAGACGGACATAAATGAAACCTGTAAAACACGGGATTTTATGCCCTTTTTCCCCAAATGAGAGACGACAGTGAATTAAAAACGTATGTACCAGCTTATACTATAGAAATGGTATATGCCAATCCTCGTATGTGTATAATGCAAATTGAAATGAGAAAAAAAAATCACAGTACTCACATCATTCCCTTCCGCATTGTTGGAGTAGGAAGCACAATCATCGCACACTTTTAAGCCGCACTCTGTGCAGTCCCGGGAATATTCGTCGGGCTTCATCGCCTTCACGCACACCCGACATCTTCCCGCACTTCCTGGTCGCCTGTAAACAACAACAATTCAGGTGTTATTACATATTATTACATTTATTTTTGAATTTATTTATGTATACATTTTTTCCCATCTTATATTCTACAACTACAGCGGGGTTGAAATGAAAATCTGGGGAAATGAGAAAGACATCAGTCGGACAAAAATATTCGGGGAACCTACGAAGAAGTGCGTACAAAGGGGAAAAAGTGAATTCCATCAAAATGAAAACAATTTCGGAGGGAACGAGGAAAATGGATGCATTCACTTGAACGGCATATGTGAAGGAGAGCAACCACTTATGCATGCATAGGGGATGACAATGAATGTTGAAGCATGTGTTCCTACATATATGGCAAGAATCCCGTCAGATTGCATTTGTCCCAATATATTTCAATAAGGACAAGTGCTCTCTCTCCCTCCTCCAAATAGGATCAAAATCAAGTCATCCTAATGCCTCACGTGTATTCAGGCTTCCACTACATCGGTGAAGAGAGAAAACAAGTTAGAAGGAATCCAAGTGGAAGGGAAAAAGTGACTCAAACGAAGAGAGGGAGAGATCACACGAAATAGAGAAAGAGCAAGTCAGAGGGAAAGCGAGAAATGAAAGAGTATAAGGGACATAAAGTGTAAGGAAGATTGTATGGGGAGCAAAGATGGGAATGGAAAATAAGCAGGAAAGCGACCGCAGAAGAAGGGAAGAGAAGAGGACGAAGAGAAATTACGAAAGAACAAAGGAGAAAGCTATACTGATAAAGTTTCGCAGAAAAAATTAGTAAGCGAGAGAGAAAGAAAGAAGCAAGAAGGAGAAATAAAAGAAGCAAGAGGGAGAAAAAAGGACATTGAGAAAATAAGAAAGAGACGACAAGAAACGGAGGCAAGCAAAGAAAAAGACGAAAAATGTGGAATAGAGAAAGAGAGCGGGAGAAAAATTTGAAATAAAAAATAATGCGAAAAACAGGCAAAAGAAGGGGAAAGAGAAGGAGTAAAAGAAGGAGGGGAAGACAACAAAGAGAGAATGAGACAATAACAAGACGAGGGAAAATAGAAGGGCAATGAGACAAAAACAAAAGGAAGAGAAAGAGATGAAAACAATGCGGGACAAACTGCAAAGTAGAAAAATAGAGAGAAAAAATATATAAAAAGAGAAAAATACAGAAAGCAATAAAAAAGGAGAAAATGCAGAAAACAATAAAAAAGGAGAAAATGCAGAAAACAATAAAAAAAGGTGAAAATGCACAAATCAAAAAAAAGGAGAAAATACAGAAAGCAATAAAAAAGGAGAAAATGCAGAAAACAATAAAAAAAGGAGAAAATACAGAAAACAGTAGCAAAGGAGAAAACACAGAGGGTGACAAAGAGGGAAATAGTAAAGGAGTAAAATACAGAAAGAAATGGCATAGAAAAAATACAGCAAAACAAATAGGAATGCCAAAATGGAAAAACAGACAGAGAGAGACAAAGAGGAACACAGCAAAGGAGAAAACAGAGAGAGACAACAAGGAACAAAGAAGAAAGAAAACAAATGGGAAAGGGGCGTGCAAAGAAAGAAATAGCGGACGCAAAAAGTGAAAGTTCATACTTGAACGCATTTCATTGGATTGTGAGAAAAAGCATATCATTGCACCCAGAGAGACAAAAGAGATTGGGATTGCACGGAGAGAAAGTGGAGTGAGAAAAAAAAGGAGCCAGACAAGTGAAGAAGTAATGGTTAAGAAGTCTATATTTACTCCTCCACCTCTAAGTGCATAGAAAGAAACTCATCCTCCTGGGATTCATTGTAGTATAGTATATAGTATGGGAATTCAGACCATATTCTTTTCCATGGTAATGAAATATTCAAGAAGAACCACTGTAGTAAATGAACTGTGAATATTTTCTTCACATTCCACTCTGTCCCTATCGCTCTCTCTCTCTGCTCATCCCTCCCACTTTTCTCACCCGTCCTCTCACTCTCACTTTCGTATCACATTCCCCATCATTTTATTTTTATGCCCACCCCCACCACTTATGATGCTTCCCCCACTACATTTTTTTTATCCCGGAGTCATAAAACAAGGACTACTTTTTCCCGAATAAAGTGTTTTGCGTGCACAGGATTCACTTTCACTATGCTCAGGCCCGTTACAGGATTCTTTTTGAGATGTTGGATATGGTGAGACGATGGTGTTGATTTTGTTGGTGAGCACAGATGCATAAGGTCAAGCGGGAGAAAATGAATGTAAATTAGCTAAGAAATGACAACAGTGACATAAAACAACATACAACAATGCAAGCTAGTAAAATAAGATTAAAGTTATGTACAAGAAAATAGGAGAAAAGACGGAACTAATATAAATTACTGGCGTAGCAAAAATTAAGTGGAAACCATAACAAGTAAAGTGTGATCAGAAATGTGAAAAAAGCCAAGAAATCAGTAGAAAGGGAGAAGTTGAGAGAAAAACAACAATCAGGCGAAAGGGAGAAATCGAGAGAAAACCAAAAATCAGGAGAAAGGGAGAAAGTGAGAAAAGACCAAATATAAGAAGAAAGGGAGAAAGTGAGAAAAGACCAAATATAAGAAGAAAGCAAGAAATCAGGAGGAAGAGAGAAAACGAAAGAAAGCATCAGCAGGTAAAAACGCACACTGAACCCACGAAAGAGAGAAATGTACATGCAAAAGAACCAAAAAATGAATGAATGAATTTTCCCGAAAAACAGAAATGCAGAATATTAAATTCAAATATAATTCAATAAAAAATGATACTTGAAAAATGATTTCCACCACATAGGTCAAATAAAAAATAAAGTCAAAACAGAAAATCAGAAAAGAACAGTAAAGAATACAATGCAGAAATGAGAAAACAAGAATGACAGGAACGAAAATAGCGAAATCGCGTAGAAAGTAGCCGATGTGATACAAGCAATAATGAATTAAACAGAAAACACTGAAATAAGAATGAAATCAGTAGGAGAATATTAACCAAAGGAATTAAAAAAGAAAAGCCTCCAATTCACAAATGAATTACCCCAGCTTAGCTCAAATCAGAAACGTTTACGTCAATTTACAGGGAAAAGAAGAAACCAAATACTGAGTTTCCTTCCCCTCCCCCCAAAAAATGTGTGACCAGAGTCCATTTGGTGTAAATCAGGAATGGAAAATTCCATGTCGCAACACCTTTCATTTCCTCCTTCGACCTACTTTCTCCCTCCCTGTCAAAGAAAACCACATAAGATGTGCCGAGAAAACAAAAAGCCCTCATTCCTTTAACCTTCAACACACACACATTCACCCACTCTTTTAAGGGAGATTGTGTTAACCAAAAAAAAAACAAACACGAGCAAGACAGAAAGGGGAGGGAAGAAAGGATAAAAAGAAAAGCGCTAAGAAATCTTAAACCAACTATTATCATTAACATTTCATTCTTTACACATCGCTTGGAAGGAACTACCTGAGAAATGTCGGGAAAGAGTTCTATATGAAGGGGAAAAGGAGGATATAAACGTCTTTTATTATTCTCTCCAAGCCCTTCTTTGCTCTCTGTGCTTTCCCTTTTCATTTCGTTGTCTGCATTTTCACTTGATTTCTCCGGTGTCTACCTTTTTCTCTCTCTGTCTCTCTTTGCTCTATATCTCTCACTTTCTCCTGTCTACCGTTCTCTATCTTTGCTCTCCTTCTCTTACTTTCTCTTGTGAATACCTTTCTCTCTCTCTTTCTCTCTTTTTTTCTCTCTCTCTTTCTCTCTCTTATTTTCTCTCTTTCTCTCTTTTTTTCTCTCTCTCTTTCTCTCTCTTATTTTCTCTCTTTCTCTCTTTTTTCTCTCTCTCTTTCTCTCTCTTATTTTCTCTCTTTCTCTCTTTCCCTCTCTCTCTTTCTTTATCTTTTTCTCTCTTTCTCTCTCTCCTTGCTCTCTTTCTCTTACTTTCTCGTGTGTCCACCATTCTCTCTTTTTCTCTCTCTTTCTTTCGCTCTTTGCTCTCTTTCTCTTACTTTTTCCTGTGTATGCCTTTCTCTTTCTCTTTTTCTCTCTCTTTCTCTCTCACTTTTTCTCTCTCTCTTTCTCTCTCTCTCGCTTTCTCTCTCTGCTCTCTTTCTCTCAATCTCTCCTGTGTCTACCTTTCTTTCTTTCTCTCTCTCTCGCTTTCTCTCTCTGCTCTCTTTCTCTTAATCTCTCCTGTGTCTACCTTTCTTTCTTTCTCTCTCTCTCGCTTTCTCTCTCTGCTCTCTTTCTCTCAATCTCTCCTGTGTCTACCTTTCTTTCTTTCTCT